>JASFAX010001771.1:0-48913 GCA_030737875.1 Allium sativum | reverse complement strand
CTTTGAAATTATATATACTCCAGGGAAAGCCAATGTCGTGGCCGATGCGCTGAGCAGAAAGAATGTAATGATCGCCAGTTTTATTACCACGACTTCATTGCTAGATAAGATATCTGCTCTACAGGAAAAAGATCACTTCATTCAGAAGATCAGAGGGATAATTCAACAAGGCGAACCCTCGAGTTTTCAAGTAGACAATGATGGGATTTTAAGGCTCAAAGGTCGAATCTGTGTCCCTAACATTCCTGAACTTCGAAAGGAAGTACTGGATAAATGCCACAAGTCAAAACTCAGTATCCATCCGGGAGTAAGCAAAATGTATAATGACATCAAACGCACTTTCTAGTGGAAGTCGATGAAAAGGGACATTTCCTTATATGTTAGCCGATGCCCTACTTGTCAGCTAGTCAAAAGCGACCAACAGAAATTGGCTGGATTATTACAACCGCTAGAAGTTCCTGGTTGGAAGTGAGAGCATATTTCGATGGATTTCATTGATGGTTTGCCCAGAACCAGAAAAGGAAATGACAGTATTTGGGTGATCGTAGATCGCTTCACGAAGACCGCCCATTTCATACCTGTCAGATCAAATAGAACTGCTCAGAGTCTGGCGCAGATATACTTCAGGGAAATAGTTAGACTACATGGAGTGCCGCTCAGTATAGTAAGTGATAGAGATACAATATTCACTAGCAAATTCTGGGAAGCATTTCAAGTCGAGCTAGGAACAAAGTTAAACTTGAGCACCGCTTATCATCCTCAGACAGACGGTCAGACTGAGAGGGTGAATAGCATTTTAGAAGACCTATTGCGGGCTTGTGTTCTAGATTTCGGTGGATCATGGGAAGACCATCTGCATTTGGCTGAATTCTCTTATAACAACAGCTACCAGGCGAGTCTGACAATGTCGCCATTCGAAGCATTGTATGGTAGGCCGTGCCGATCTCCTGCTTGTTGGGTCGAGCCTGGAAATAGATTTGTGTTGGGTCCTGATATGATTCGAGAAGCTGCCGACAAAGTCGATTTTATTAAGAAGCGATTACTCGCCGCTCAAAGCCGACAAAAGAGCTATGCCGATAGAAGAAGAAGAGATATATCCTTTGAAGTTGGTGACTATGTATATTTGAAAGTATCGCCGATGAGAGGAGTTATCCGGTTCGGTAAAACTGGAAAGTTAGCGCCCAAATTTATTGGTCCGTTTCCTATTCTGGAACGGATTGGGACTCTCGCATATAAAGTTAAATTGCCAGACTGGTTGCCTGGAGTGCATGATGTATTTCACATATCTCAACTTCGAAAGCACGTTCATGATCCAGACTTGATCGTGGAAGAAGCAGCTCAGCAGGATATTGAAATTACTCCAGAATTAGCTGTGAGGCGAGAGCCGCTAAAGATTATCGGCAAAGAAACCAAAGAGCTGAGAAACAAGAAGGTTCACTTAGTCAAAGTGCAATGGAGTGGAGATCCGCGAGATTGTACTTGGGAAACTGAGGAGAGCATTCAAAAAGCTTATCCCAGATGCCGAGTAGATATCTCTGATTGACTCCGGTGCCAGGTACATTTACCCTACTTTGCACTACCATTCAATTCTCTACTCTATTGTTATTTTTTTTTCATAGATGTGCACTTTTAAATTATATAGTCTGAAAGATTTTTAAAGGGGTATAAAATTTGATTAGTATATTTTTGAAGGTTAAAAACAATTGGATTGGTTGTTGTGTTGTGTGATTGTAGATTTATCAAACCACTTTCGACTTTGTTCCTTTTCGGGGACGAAAAGTTTTAAGTGGGGGAGATTGTAACGACCCAGAAAATCTGAACCAATTTAAATTTTTTTAAATTGGCTAAAATAATGGATTTTAAATATTTAAAATAAATATTTTAAATAATGGCGATGAAAAATAAGTTTGAATCGACAATTGAAAACGAATATAATTAATTATAATTATAAACCAGGCCTGAAATGGCGTGGCAGTTTCAAAAATTGAATTCAAACTTTGTCGGACTGTACCGGGTGAAAAACAATCCGGATTTTAGTGAAACCAAAAACATTAGGATGTAATTGGTAATATCTTTCTAACGAATCCGACCAATCGAAATTTGATAGCGGGAATCAAAAGATATGTCCAGTTGAAAATTCTGAATAGTCGCTATGGAATTCAGGCCCTTAAAAATGGACATTTTGCAAACGACCTCGGATTTCGATGAAACCACTTTTGTTAGATCCGCAGTGTCAAGTTATTGCTAGGTTTCAATTTTCATAATATTTCGAATCAATATGTGAGCGTGGCAAAGGAAAACGCGTTTGGCCAGTTTCAGTTGATTTTAATCGACTGGAAATTGGCCATTTTTCAAACGGTCTCAGAATTCGACGAAACTAGTTTTGTTAGGACCGTATCGTCAATACGAAGCTAGAAAATATTTTTCTGGAATTTTTCTAGTTAGTATGTGACCCCGGTAATTTGAAATGTACGTTTAAAATTCAATATAGTGATTTAAATGTAAATTCAACGGAAACAGATTGTAACGATCAAATCAGCTTGCGATACATATCCCATTGTGTTCGGGATGGGGGTAAAACGCTATGGACGACAGGCGGTGGGCCTCGTTTAGAGGTCGTATGTAAAAGTCAACTTTTTGAAAAATTAAATAATTAAATATATATATTTTATATAAACCCCCCTATTCCCTCTTCTCTCTCCTTATTTTCGCTCAGAAAAAAAAAACCCGATGACCTAAACCCGTCGCCCCCCTCAGCCTCCCCATCGATCGACGCGCCGCCGCTCCGACGAACTTCCCGACCCACCGCCCCCTCCGTCCAGCCTTCCTCCTCCCAGTGGCGCAACCCCCGAAGCCCCCCCCAGATCGCACGAGCTCCGACGAAGACGAGCCCCCCCCCCCCCCTGAAGCATCGCGACGCCACCACCCTCCGCTTCGCCTGCTCCTCCTCCTGCCGCCGACGTCTTCTTCCCCCCTTCTTCGCAGGTTAGAGTTATTTTATTTTATTTTTATTTTAATCTGAAAGGATTTAATTCTGATTTTAAAAAGGTTTTAAAACTGAATTGATTTTAAACTTTAAAAAGAAAGAATACTGTTTTTTTTAGGGTTTAAAAACTGATTTTAAAAAGGTTTAAAAACTGAATTGATTTTAAACTTTAAAAAGAAAGAATACTGTTTTTTTTAGGGTTTAAAAACTGATTTTAAAAAGGTTTAAAAACTGAATTGATTTTAAACTTTAAAAAGAAAGAATACTGTTTTTTTTAGGGTTTAAAAACTGATTTTAAAAAGGTTTAAAAACTGAATTATTTTAAACTTTAAAAAGAAAGAAGCTGATTTTTTTTTTTAGATTTAAAAACTGATTTTTATAAAGGATTAAAACAGATTTTTGAAAGGCTTTAAAACTGATTTTTTTAAAGAGTTTAAAACTGATTTTATTTTTAAACTTTAAATAGAAAAAGGTTTAATCTTTTAAAAGAAAAAGATTTGAACTTTTAAAAGAAAAAGATTTGAACTTTAAATAGAAAAGATTTGAACTTGGATAGAAAAGATCATATTTTTAAAATAGAAAAGACGGAATTTATATTGAGTAGAAGAAGTAAGATATGATTTTTATATTTTTAAAGTAATAAAATTATAATCTTTACATCATAGGAATATTAAAAATATAATCTTTATTTTTGAAAAGGCGGAATTTATATTTTTGAAATTCGATTTTTATATATTGAATAGCATAATAAAAATTCGATTTTTATATATTGAATAGCATAGTAAAAATTCGATTTTTACATATGTAGAGAATACGGGCAACGAAGCGACAAAAGGCGAGATTGGCGAAGATTTCTATAAAGGAAGAGTCGTGGTATTGGTTAGCTAATTGGTTAGAATTTCTAACTCTTCAATTTCTTTTCTATAATAATATATATGTGTTGAAATAAAAGTGAATTGCTATATATATATATATATATATATATATATATATATATATATATATATATATATATATATACGCCCCTCGTCCACAAACCATGGACGATATTTATTGGTTGAAATTGTTGTGAAAATTGATTGATAGCCAATGGTTGTTTGGGATTGTTTGTGATTGATTTTGGTTGAAAAATACCCGTTTGTGGTTGAAAAATATTTGGTTGAAACCACATAGGATTAGTTTGTGGAAATGAAATAAATATATACATGCCGCCTGCGTGCGAACTAGATGCATGATCCCCATTGTCAAAAACCGCGAGGTTTTAAGGTAGAGCGAGGAGCCGTACTAGGGACGGTCCCGGTTTTAACTACCCTGCCGTTATGCTGCCGAAATTTTGAATAATATTCGTGTGTTTGAATTATTTTCATATGCTTAAACTATATTTATTCATTGAATAGAAAACATTCATGTGTTGAATTGATATTCATTCGTTGATTAGAAATTCATGTGTTGAATGGTATTCATATTTTGAAATAAATTGTTTGATAATAAAAATCACATTTTTATCTATATATAGAAACTATAGAAAACATTCATGTGTTGAATTGATATTCATTCGTTGATTAGAAATTCATGTGTTGAATGGTATTCATATTTTGAAATAAATTGTTTGATAATAAAAATCACATTTTTATCTATATATAGAAACTATAGAAAACATTCATGTGTTGAATTGATATTCATTCGTTGATTAGAAATTCATGTGTTGAATGGTATTCATATTTTGAAATAAATTGTTTGATAATAAAAATCACATTTTTATCTATATATAGAAACTATAGAAAACATTCATGTGTTGAATTGATATTCATTCGTTGATTAGAAATTCATGTGTTGAATGGTATTCATATTTTGAAATAAATTGTTTGATAATAAAAATCACCTTTTATCTATATATATAAAATCCTATTTTTGTCACCTATATAAACTATATAGAAAAATAGTGTTTTGAAATGAATTGTTTTACAATAAAAATTACATTTTTATTGTATGCATAAATCGTTGAAATGTGAAGTGTTAAAAATAGCCACTTATTCAAAATAAACATATATGAGTTGAAATATTCATTAATTAGCTAATGAAATGATTTGCACCTATTTATGTAACATTAGAATGAATGGTGTTTTTAAACCAAATAGAAATCAAATATGAAGTCGAATAGAAAATGATAAATGATAAGAACTGTGTATATATGTACATACATATTCATTGAACAGGTTATAGCAAAGGGGCTAGAGAAGAGGAATAAAATTTTGTGCCCGACAAATAGGTACACATTTACTGCTTTGTTTGGGTGATGATTTTATGAGCCTGTTGGCTAGCCGCTTGGCTTTTTCTTTTTCTTTTTGAGATTAGAAGGACCGGGAAAGCTATTTGCGATTTCCCGATGCTCCCGGTGCAGGGGAGGTTATGGCGAAATTTTCCAAAATTTTAAGGCGTTAGTGAAATATTTGAAATGAAAACGATATAGGAATTTTTGAAGAAATTATATTTATATAAATATATAAATATAAATAAAATTAAAACGAAACGAAGCCGTGCAGTTCGTATTTTGAAACCGTGATTTCAAACAACTAGTACGGGAAATCCGACCA
Organism: Allium sativum; assembly: GCA_030737875.1. Classification (NCBI taxonomy): domain Eukaryota; kingdom Viridiplantae; phylum Streptophyta; class Magnoliopsida; order Asparagales; family Amaryllidaceae; genus Allium; species Allium sativum. The sequence goes on along the minus strand of JASFAX010001771.1, from coordinate 43,333 downwards.
TTGGATTTTCCCGAAACCTCAACCGTCGGGTTCGCCTTGGAATAATCTTTCCAACGGCACCAAGCTTGTAAAAATTCAACGGTTGGATTGTCTGGAATGTTTAATTCAAATCTGAAGAAAAACAGCGCCAGAAGCGATTATATTTATATATAAATATAAATATAATTATATTTAATCGAATAATGACGCTGTAGTTCGTATTTTGAAATCGAAAATTCAAACGATTGTACCGGGAGATCCGACCGTCGGATTTTCCCGAAACTGGAACCGTTGGATTCGTTTTGAAAAGACCTTTCTAATGATGTAAATTTTGTGAAGATCCAACGGTTAGATTTTCAGATATGTGTAAATCAAATCTGAAGAAAAACAGCGCCACGGCCGCTTTATGGCCCGAAGCGTCGTTTTGAATAAATTAGCTATTTTAAAATAAATAAAAATAGCGATAAATAGTTATAAAATATCATAAGCGATATGGAATGGAAGTAAACTGAATTTGCTCGATTTATGTTGTATTTGATGGTTGAATGTGTTTGGTGTGAAATTTACATTAAAGAACACAATTGGTGTTGTCGAATAATTTAACCATTGAAATAAATTGATTTGAAATTCTAAAAATACGTGAATCATTTGAAAAGCCCGAGTTAATTCTCATTTCAAATAATTGACCGACGATTGAAATTCGAAGATGAAGACGACGGTCGAAGACCGGAGATCTTCACCTCGTTTGGATGGTAACCGAGGTCCTGATTGGGAGGCATCCCGAAATATGGATAATGAGTGGTGATCGTTCAGACGTACGTGGTGATCGATGGGTTTGCGAGGTATTTAGTGCCTCCGGTTTCGTTCAGACCCAGAACGGACTTGTAAATGGACTGTGTGTCCGACATTGGAATTTGTTCTGTGTGATTGATAGCCATCAGTTGCACGGTATGAATTGCCTGTGTGGCATGCTAAGATGCAGTAATCAGGGCTTCTGTTGAAAAGCAAAGTCTTGTGGTGACGATCAAAGCACCGCCTGTGTGGCGCAGCTTTGTGTATAACGTAAATTCGCGAGCCTCACACCCCGGTATGAACCTAAAACGGGAGAGGACATCAGGGAGGGCATGCGTTTCTTCCTAGCTAGGGTGGTGTCAGTGACCTACCAGCCCTGACATTTATATACTTTTCACCTATGTGGTTGTTGCTGTTGTGAGGCGCCTCGGTTTGATCGGACGATCCGGGTCCGATGGAGTCATTCGTTGGCTCGTTTACGCCCCAAAGGGCGGGGAAACGCATTGTTCACGAATTTTAATCCACATCGGTGGACCAGCCCTGACGATCCAAGGGTCACTCGAGCTCTGATCCTGAGACTCGGGCTAGGCAGTCTCGAATTCGGTAAGGACTATCTTTTGCCTTGGTTCATGACAGAAATCCAATTTTCGAATACGTGATCGTGCGGTTTCAATTGTATATATATATATGGCGACATGATATATGATACCCATGCCGTCTATGATTGATAGTTATGATTTGAAATTGTTTTCAAAACATATAAACACTAGCAATAATATCAAATGCCTTTGTTTTATTCGTATCAATCATATTTTGGCCATTATAAGGTAAAACTCTATCCTCCGGTTTGCGTTGCATTGTGTGATGGGAACTGAGTCTTATAATGGCTTCATTTTTATAAAAAGCATAGCGATGTTTAAAAGAAATATTTGTTTTAAAGCACTGGCAATCCAATGGAGTAAACCCGTTCCACGAAAGTGGCGTGGTCCTGTGATTAGCCAATTATATATGTGTTGAGTGGATTTCTCATACCAGTCCCATGGCTGACTCGTAGTTTGTTTCACTTTCAAACTCGGGTGCCCCTTTTTCTACACGGGCAGCCTTGTATTCAGGTTTAGCTGGTTCTTTCTGGATAGCTGGAGCTGAAGATGGATTCTATCATTTATTTCTTTTATGTTGTTCAGCTCCTATTGTACATATTTTGTTCATTTCCGCTGTAGACATTTAGGTATAGCTGAACTGTATTTGTACTAAGTAAGATCCTGTACTGTGTAACTCTGATGATTACTTTTATCCAGTATATTCTATTGTTCATTATCTGGTGTATTTATTTAATTTTGTTCTGCTATTATTCTGTTTCTGTGTTATATTCCTAAGATAACCCTTGTTTCCGTCTGAACGGGATTTCGGGTCGTCTCAACGTGGTATCAGAGCTTTGGTTAAGCTTAGTGCTGGAATATAACATATTAACGAACTCGTCAGAAATAGAACCAGTAGTGTTCTAGGACGGGTAACTCTATACAGATAGGATCAGCAATATCCTAGTATGAGTAAAGCAGAATGAAATAACACATCGATAGACACATTTACATTCAAGTATTTGTCTCTATATTTTGAAATAACTTTCCTGTTGACCTGACACTTGATCTGCTATTTGCACAAGAACTAGAAAATGAGTGCCAGAAACAGAAGAAGTAATACTGACCCGGAAATAGAAGCTCTATTCATGAAATATAGAAATCTGGGTGGAAAACCCTTTTCGGGTGAAGAAGGAATTATGAAAACACAAGCTTGGGTTCGTTCGGCTGAGAAAATCTTCGAAGCATTAAAACTGAGGGATGACCAGAAAAGATTACTGGCCTCCTGGGCACTCGAAAACGAAGCTTTGTTTTGGTGGGATTCAATTATTGAAAATAATCCAGAAGGTGATATCACCTGGGACAGATTCAAAGTGATTTTCTTAGAAAGATTTACTCCTCCCGAAGCAACTGAGCGATTATGCGATGAATTTTCTTATCTGATACAAGGAGACATGACAATCCCAGAATATCATAAGAAATTCAATGAACTTTCTCACTTTGCTCCTCATCTAATTCAAAATCTGAAGAGGAAGAATTTGAGATTTATCAATGGGCTTCAAAGGAAATACCAGAATAAAGTATTGGGGCATGTGAAGCTTCCTTTTTCTGAAATGATATACATGGCCTATCAGTACGAAGATCTCGACAGGAAAGGCATGTTGCGAGATGAAGAAGAAGTTAGTTCTAGTGACAAAGCAAAGTCGGAAACTGATCGTCCTGAGGCCAGTACGATGTCAGAGGTCAGTAAGGAGCCTAGAACCAATCAAAAAAGGGCCAGATCCGAAAGAGAACCAGTAACGACCGCTGTATGCAGTAACTGCCATAAACAGGGGCATTTGACTAGGAATTGTAAACCCTTGAAGAAGCTGAGGAAAGACGAAACTAAATCCGGTAAGAAGTTCCTAGAGAAGAGAAAGTGCAGTCAATGCCATCGGTCCGGCCATCTTTCAAAGGCCTGCCCGCTACTCAGAAAACCTAAAGCAGTACATGTAAATGAGGTGGTAGAAGTACCTGCATCCTCGTCTGCTCAGGAAAGGTCTGATGTTTTAGAAGGCACGCTCAATGTCAAAAACATTCCAGTTAAAGTACTGTTTGACACAGGCGCGTCACGAAGCTTTATTGCAAAGAGTGCAGTCAAGAAATTAGATTTGAATTTGAAGAAGCTCAAAGAGCCAATGACTGTCCGAAATCCAGTTGGAGGTTCCATTAATCTCAGTTGGGTTTGTGCAGTACCCGTCTCTTTTTCTTGCTATAAATTCCCTATTATCTCTGTCGTCATGAATTTTGATGAATTCGATCTTATTTTGGGATTGGATTGGTTATCCAAATATGAAGCAGAGGTTAGATGCGCCGAGAGGGTCGTTAGAGCTAAGATTAAATCAGGTGATTATATAACCATTCCCTGTGAAGGTCAGAATGCTAATAGAAAAGACTTCTGGGCAGCTTTGAATGTTTCTCCAACCCAAATAGAAAATGTTCCTGAAGTTACAGAGAATATTCCTGACCTCATCAAAGACATTCCTGTCGTCAAGAATTATGCGGATGTGTTTGAGGAAGTCGTTCGCTTACCTCCGCAGAGAGAAATAAATTTCAAGATTGCTTTGATTCCCAATGTAAGGCCGATAGTTCACGCTATTCGAAGAATGTCCTTGAAAGAGAAGGAGGAATTAGACAATCAAACACGACAGCTGGTATGGAAAGGTCTGATCAGACCTAGTATCTCTGATTGGGGTGCAGCAGTGGTATTTGTCCCAAAATCTGACGGTACTCTACGTCTATGTGTGGATTAACGTGATTTGAACAAGCAGACCATAAAGAATAAATATCCATTGCCGCGAATAGATGATTTGTTGGATCGATTAAATGGAGCACAAGTATTCTCAAGGATGGACCTAGCTACAGGTTTCCATCAACTTCGAATTGCCGAAGAATGTGTTCCAATGACAGCGTTCAGAGGTCCCGACCTATTCTACGAGTGGTTAGTAATGCCGTTCGGCTTATGTAACGCTCCAGCTTACTTCGTCGATCTAATGAACAGAGTATTCAGAGGAGTATTGAATAAATTTGTTCTGGTTTTCATATTTTGAAATAAATTGTTTGATAATAAAAATCACCTTTTATATATATATATAAAATCCTATTTTTGTCACCTATATGAACTATATAGAAAAATAGTGTTTTGAAATGAATTGTTTTACAATAAAAATTACATTTTTATTGTATGCATAAATCGTTGAAATGTGAAGTGTTAAAAATAGCCACTTATTCAAAATAAACATATATGAGTTGAAATATTCATTAATTAGCTAATGAAATGATTTGCACCTATTTATGTAACATTAGAATGAATGGTGTTTTTAAACCAAATCGAAATCAAATATGAAGTCGTATAGAAAATGATAAATGATAAGAACTGTGTATATATGTACATACATATTCATTGAACAGGTTATAGCAAAGGGGCTAGAGAAGAGGAATAAAATTTTGTGCCTGACAAATAGGTACACATTTACTGCTTTGTTTGGGTGATGATTTTATGAGCCTGTTGGCTAGCCGCTTGGCTTTTTCTTTTTCTTTTTGAGATTAGAAGGACCGGGAAAGCTATTTGCGATTTCCCGATGCTCCCGGTGCAGGGGAGGTTATGGCGAAATTTTCCAAAATTTTAAGGCGTTAGTGAAATATTTGAAATGAAAACGATATAGGAATTTTTGAAGAAACTATATTTATATAAATATATAAATATAAATAAAATTAAAACGAAACGAAGCCGTGCAGTTCGTATTTTGAAACCGTGATTTCAAACAACTAGTACGGGAAATCCGACCATTGGATTTTCCCGAAACCTCAACCGTCGGGTTCGCCTTGGAATAATCTTTCCAACGGCACCAACCTTGTAAAAATCCAACGGTTGGATTGTCTGGAATGTTTAATTCAAATCTGAAGAAAAACAGCGCCAGAAGCGATTATATTTATATATAAATATAATTATATTTAATCGAATAATGACGCTGCAGTTCGTATTTTGAAATCGAAAATTCAAACGATTGTACCAGGAGATCCGACCGTCGGATTTTCCCGAAACTGGAACCGTTGGATTCGTTTCGAAAAGACCTTTCTAATGATGTAAATTTTGTGAAGATCCAACGGTTAGATTTTCAGATATGTGTAAATCAAATCTGAAGAAAAACAGCGCCACGGCCGCTTTATGGCCCGAAGCGTCGTTTTGAATAAATTAGCTATTTTAAAATAAATAAAAATAGCGATAAATAGTTATAAAATATCATAAGCGATATGGAATGGAATTAAACTGAATTTGCTCGATTTATGTTGTATTTGATGGTTGAATGTGTTTGGTGTGAAATTTACATTAAAGAACACAATTGGTGTTGTCGAATAATTTAACCATTGAAATAAATTGATTTGAAATTCTAAAAATACGTGAATCATTTGAAAAGGCCGAGTTAATTCTCATTTCAAATAATTGACCGACGATTGAAATTCGAAGATGAAGACGACGGTCGAAGACCGGAGATCTTCACCTCGTTTGGATGGTAACCGAGGTCCTGATTGGGAGGCATCCCGAAATATGGATAATGAGTGGTGATCGTTCAGACGTACGTGGTGATCGATGGGTTTGCGAGGTATTTAGTGCCTCCGGTTTCGTTCAGACCCAGAACGGACTTGTAAATGGACTGTGTGTCCGACATTGGAATTTGTTCTGTGTGATTGATAGCCATCAGTTGCACGGTATGAATTGCCTGTGTGGCATGCTAAGATGCAGTAATCAGGGCTTCTGTTGAAAAGCAAAGTCTTGTGGTGATGATCAAAGCACCGCCTGTGTGGCGCAGCTTTGTGTATAACGTAAATTCGCGAGCCTCACACCCCGGTATGAACCTAAAACGGGAGAGGACATCAGGGAGGGCATGCGTTTCTTCCTAGCTAGGGTGGTGTCAGTGACCTACCAGCCCTGACATTTATATACTTTTCACCTATGTGGTTGTTGCTGTTGCGAGGCGCCTCAGTTTGATCGGACGATCCAGGTCCGATGGAGTCATTCGTTGGCTCGTTTACGCCCCAAAGGGCGGGGAAACGCATTGTTCAGGAATTTTAATCCACATCGGTGGACCGGCCCTGACGATCCAAGGGTCACTCGAGCTCTGATCCTGAGACTCGGGCTAGGCAGTCTCGAATTCGGTAAGGACTATCTTTTGCCTTGGTTCATGACAGAAATCCAATTTCAGAATACGTGATCGTGCGGTTTCAATTGTATATATATATATGGCGACATGATATATGGTACCCATGCCGTCTATGATTGATAGTTATGATTTGAAATTGTTTTCAAAACATATAAACACTAGCAATAATATCAAATGCCTTTGTTTTATTCGTATCAATCATATTTTGGCCATTATAAGGTAAAACTCTATCCTCCGGTTTGCGTTGCATTGTGTGATGGGAACTGAGTCTTATAATGGCTTCATTTTTATAAAAAGCATAGCGATGTTTAAAAGAAAGATTTGTTTTAAAGCACTGGCAATCCAATGGAGTAAACCCGTTCCACGAAAGTGGCGTGGTCCTGTGATTAGCCAATTATATATGTGTTGAGTGGATTTCTCATACCAATCCCATGACTGACTCGTAGTTTGTTTCACTTTCAAACTCGGGTGCCCCTTTTTCTACACGGGCAGCCTTGTATTCAGGTTTAGCTGGTTCTTTCTGGATAGCTGGAGCTGAAGATGGATTCTATCATTTATTTCTTTTATGCTGTTCAGCTCCTATTGTACATATTTTGTTTATTTCCGCTGTAGACATTTATGTATAGCTGAACTGTATTTGTACTAAGTAAGATCCTGTATACTGTGTAACTCTGATGATTACTTTTATCCAGTATATTCTATTGTTCATTATCTGGTGTATTTATTTAATTTTGTTCTGCTATTATTCTGTTTCTGTGTTATATTCCTAAGATAACCCTTGTTTCCGTCTGAACGGGATTTCGGGTCGTCTCAGATAGTCACGATATCTGGTGTTTAGTTTAGTTGGTAGTTCCGGTTAAGACCATTTCTCGATCCAAAAAGGGGGAAAGTACACATTAGTATGTCGTATCTATTTCAGAAATATAATTATGAGGTATATCCATTCGTTACTTCGTTAAATTTCAGAATCTACCTTTGTTTAAATATTCTTTTGAGTTCTTAGCCTTCTATTCGAAGAAATTTATTATTAAAAATATTTAAAAAAATAAGATGGGTTACGATGGTTTTGAATGACGGTTTCGGAAAATGGTTTTATGAAAGCCAAGTTTTATAAAGATATGATTATTAGATTTTAATCTATTCATGTTTCAAAATTATTAAGGCTATTGTGTAATTTTAATAAATATAGTATAATTAGTAGGAAGGAAGGAATTAGAAATGACAAGGAATATACCTCTAAACTTAAGAATAATAAATATTCATTCCTTGTGATTTTTAGTATCCATCTCCCTATATATATTGGATAGTTTATTGAAATTGTCACAATTAATCCTTAATATTTTAAAGCTCCAACATTTTTGAACACGAAAAGTTTTTTCATTTTGTAATTTAAACTGAATAATATTAGTGATAATAAAATGGATTTATAAATACGAAACCATTTCCAATTTTGGATAAGTTTTAAAATTTTCTTCGGAAATGCTAAGGAAAATCCTTCATCTTGATTTTTTGGGCATTTGATTTCATGAATCGTATGTTTGTTGTCAGCTAGTGTAACACCCCGGATTTTTGAATAATCGAATTAGCTAAATTAAAGAATAATTAATCTCAGACTTGAGAATTATGGCGATTGGGTTGCGTCATTGTGTTCGTCTCGGAATTCTGGTTGAAATGGAGTCCGAGTTTGTGGGAAATGGGTACCGGATGAAGGAGTTATGGACGAATGAAGTTTGGAGGCAAAATAGAAAAAAAAAGATTGCACTGGCGCAGTTGGGAAGTGCGCCAATACAAATTAACACTGGCGCACTGTAACAACCCGAAAATCTGGGCCAGTTTAAAATTTTTATTTCGGCAGTTTTAGCGAATTTTGAATATTTAAAATGAATTATTTTAAATAATATCGACGTGAAATTTATTTTGAATTGAATTCGACGTATATATTATATACGTCGTCGTTAGAATATAAATATTTATATATAATTATAAATAGAATTGAAAATGGCGCGGTAGTTCGATAATTCGATTTCAAACTTCAATTGAATGTACCGGGTGCAAAACAATCCGGATTTTAGTGAAACCAAAAATGGTAGAATCTAATTGATAATATCTTTCCAACGAATCCGAAAAATCGAGATTTCATATCGGGAATCAAAAGATATGTCCAGTTGAAAATCCTGAATAGTCGCTATGGAATTCAGGCCCTTAAAAATGGACATTTTGCAAATGACCTCGGATTTCGACGAAACCAGTTTTGTTGGGTCCGCAGTGTTAAGTTATTGCTAGATTCCAAATTTCATAATTTTTCGAATCAATATGTGATCGTGGCAAAGGAAAATGCGTTTGACCATTTTCAGTTGATTTTTATCGACTGGAAATTGGCCATTTTTCAAACGGTCTCAGAATTTGACGAAACTAGTTTTGGTAGGACCGTATCGTCAATACGAAGCTAGAAAATATTTTTTTGGAATTTTTCTAGTTAGTATGTGACCCCGGTAATTTGAAATGTACGTTTAAAATTCAATATAGTGATTTAAATGTAAATTTAACGGAAACTGATTGTAACAGCCGAATCAGCTGACGATACATATCCCATTGTGTTCGGAATGGGGGTTAAACGCTATGGACGACAGGTGGTGGGCCTCGTTTTGATGACGTATGTAAAAGTCAACTTTTGAAAATAATAAAATAATAAATAAAAAAAAAGGAAAACCCCCTTCCTCCCTTAACCAGGCCCCCCCCCGTTATTTTCAATTGAGAAAAAAAAACGAAATAAAAGAAAAAAACTCTCGACGCGCCCTCGCTCCCCAATGCGGCGCCGCCCACCGCCTGCTCCGCCTGCCACCTCGCGCCGCCTCTAGGCGGATCCGCCCTCCCCCTCCCTCCATCCACCTCGCGGCAGCACCCATCACCATACACCCGAGCCGCCCCATAATCGACGAGCCCACCGAAACCCGCCTCCGCCCTGAAGCGACCTCCTCCCCGCTTCTTCAATGCGTCGAAACCCTCCCCCTCTTCAAAATACTGTAAGTAGTTTATTGTATTTTATTTTTATTTTAATTTCGATTTTAGGTTTAAAACAGATTTTCAAGAAAGGTATAAAACTGATTTTGTTTTAAAAGTTAAAACTGATTTTTATTTATTTTTAAAACTGAATTTTCGTAATTTTAAAAACTGTTTTTTTATTTATTTACTTTAAAACTAATTTCTGATTTTAAAAGATTTTTAAACTATAAAAGTTAAGATTTTTAAACTATAAAAGTTATGATTTTTAAACTATAAAAGTTATGATTTTTAAACTATAGAAGTTATGATTTTTAAACTATAGAAGTTATGATTTTTAAACTATAAAAGTTATGATTTTTAAACTATAAAAGTTATGATTTTTAAACTATAGAAGTTATGATTTTTAAACTATAAAAGTTATGATTTTTAAACTATAGAAGTTATGATTTTTAAACTATAAAAGTTATGATTTTTAAACTATAGAAGTTATGATTTTTAAACTATAGAAGTTATGATTTTTATATATTGAATAGCGAAGTAAAAATGTGATTTTTACGTATGTAGTGAAAGCAGCAACGAAGGTGACAAAAAGGCGAAACGACGAAGACTTCTGCAAAAGAAGAGCCGTGGAGCTAGGATAGCTATATGTGAGAATTTCTCACCTTTCAATTCTTTTTCTAGTTATATATATATACTAGGATGCAGACGGTGCTTAGTAGCACCCGACACAATCGTCCACAGACCATGGACTTGTTTGTTTGGTTGCATAGATTAGTTGAATTATTTGTTTGAATTGAACTGTTGGGTGAGATGAAATTGATTTGATTGATGTGTGAATGGCGTGGGCCTTCACTAGACTGGGGATAAGGCGAGGCCTTGTCCCGTTTCTAGTATCGTGCCGTTATGCCGCCGAAATTTTCTAAAATATGTTAGAAAAATAAAAATATCGTTTTATTTAAAGAATGAACTGAATAGAAATTCATAGATTGAAATAAAATGTTTTGTCGTTAAAAATATAATTTTTAACGTGAATGTGAATAAATGAATAGTTATAAACAAATCGGCCGATTTCTTTGTATATACACTGATTTGACTGATATTGATTGGGTCGATAAATTTTACACATCGCCCAATTGCACAAATAAAATCTGTGTTTGATTGTTTGAAACCCCACACGGGTGTTGGGATGAACTTTGAAGTTCACTCATCCTGATTGATTAAATATGTCGATCGATTGATTGACAGGCTGTTATAAGCGTTGAATATCTATATTTGATGCTTATACAGTGTAGTGCACTTTGGTTGATGGTTGATTATTTTCAATGCTATTATATACATGTGTTGTATGCAAATCCATATAATTAATTTTATATGGTAATTGATTGGGCCTCATTCCAGTTTTGAAAAAGAAATATTTGAAATAGAATATTTGAAAATAGAAATTTATGAAGCCGTGTTGATTAGATTGACGCCATTTTGACGTGAACGATATTTATATCAATTTTAAGTGATTTCGAAATGAATTGAATTGAATTGAAAACGAATTCAAAGTGAATTGAATTGAAAGTGATTTCGAAATGAATTGAATTGAAAACGAATTCAAAGTGAATTGAATTGAAAGTGATTTCGAAATGAATTGAATTGAATTGAAAACGAATTCAAAGTGAATTGAATTGAAAGTGATTTCGAAATGAAATGAATTGAATTGAAAACGAATTCAAAGTGAATTGAATTGAAAGTGATTTCGAAATGAATTGAATTGAAAACGAATTCAAAGTGAATTGAATTGAAAGTGAATTGAAATGAATTCAAATTGAATTGAAATTTGAATTGAATAGAAATGAATTTTGAAACGAATCTATAAAGAAGAATTCAATTTTGTTTTGAATTGAAATGGAAGTTGAAATAGATTTTTGAAACGAATTCAACACTATTTATATAATTCGTTTTAAATAGAAATCGACGATATATATATTATATATATTATATATATAATATAATGGCCTGAATAGAACGCGCCGCGCCGCGGCAGTTCGTGAATTTCGACCATTTATTTCAAACGGACGTTGCGGGAGATCCGACCGTCGGATTCTCCTAAAACCGGAACCGTTGGGTTCGTATCGAAAAGAGATTTCTAGCGAATGTTAGAAATTTGAAATCTAACGGTTGGATTTGGAATTATGTCCAAATCAAATTTGAAAAAGGTCGCTGTAAGTGCAGTTCGATGGCCATTGATGGAAATCGACTGTACGGGCCTTGATAAAATTATTAAAAATAGTAATAATTTGTGTAAAATCATAAGAAATGATTTGTGAAGATTTGGGATGAAAAACTCCATATTTGAAAAGATAAAAATAGATTTTTATCAAAATGAACTAGTTTTGAACTAGAATTATAATTCTATTTATTTTTAAATAAATAAATTGAATTTGAAAAGGGTTTTGAAAATAACCAGAATTTCCAATGATTGCATTGGAGTGGATTTGAATCGAAATTGTCTTCGGAATATTTCGATGTTAAAATTCGTGATTATACAGATGTTGTTATGGGAATTTGAAAGATATACATTTATATCGTTATTTCAATACGACATTTGTTAATCGTAGAATTTGATATTGAATATAAGCCGATATATTTTCTATTCAGAGCCTTGTATTGAATATCAAATGTGATTTGGGTTTGTCGTGAATGGTGTCTTCACTAACACTGTTCTTGAACCCAGTTGTGAAAAGATTAAATCTTTTATTTAGATTTAATGAGGTGTACCAATTGAATGATATTTAATTGGAGTTGAATTGATATTGATTTTTGGGTTTATCGTGGACAGTGTTTTAAATAACACTCGTTCTTTAACCCGATAATCAATGGGATGTGACTTTGGGTTTATCGTGAACTGTGCTTTAAATGACACTGATTCTTTAACCCAGTCAAAGATTAAAACTAAGTGGAGTTTTAATGAATCTTTAATTAGATTGAAAAGATCGAGAATGGAGTATCACCAGTTTTACTCCAGGCGATAGTTGAATCTTTAATTAGATTTGAACGTGAAATGGTAATTGAATTACCGATAACACTGTGGTGTTAGATATGAAGTACTACCAGTTTTACTTCATGGGATGAATAGGTTGGGATTGGGAAATAAAATAAATGATTACTTCGGTGTGGTTCGCTAATCCCGACTAGTTTGAATTGATATTCAAAGGAGATTAAAGAATAAATTCAAAGAATTTATCTTGGATAAAATTAATGGGAACTTTTCCCAAAGTATAGGAATATTGGAATAAAAGAATATTCTGAATTGGAATGAGGCGTATGTTGTGTTTGTGTAACACTTTTATAATATATACGCGAGTTATTCAGAAAGACCGGGTTTATCCCATTCTGAATAACTGATTCGACGTGGTGTCGAAGATGAAGACGATGGTCGAAGACCGGAAGTCTTCACGTCGTTTGAGTGATTACTGATGATCTTGATTGGGTTGTACACCCAAGAAGATGGAAACAGTTTGTGATCGTCCAGACGTACTTGGAGATCGATGGATATGCGAGGTACTAGGTGCCTCCGGTTTCGTTCAGACCCAGAACGGACTTGTAAATGGACTGTGTGTCTGACATTGGATTTTAGTCTGTGTGATTGATCTCTATTAAATATATATCTGTTTGGCGGCGGAGAATTTATTCTCTTGCTTAACGCCCTTCTCTGAGACGTACGAGCTCAGGGGTTATATATTGATGGATATCAAACGCATGGAGTGAATTGCCTGTGTGGCATGCCTAAGTGGCAATTGATCGAGGCTTCTGTTGAAAAGCAAAGTCTTGTGGTGATGATCAAAGCACAGCCTGTGTGGCACAGCTTTGTGTAACGTGAATTCGCGAGCCTCGCACCCCGGTTGTGAACCAAAAACGGGAGACGGACCTCAGGGAGGACTTGCGTTTCTTTCTAGTTAGAAGTGGCGTCAGTGGTTTTACACGCCCTGACGAGTTTGACTTATGTGGTTGTTGCTGTTGCGAGGCGCCTCGGTTATATCGGTTTCGGCCGATGCATTCTGGTCGGCAGACGGACCAGACTTACACCCCATAGGGTGGGGAGACGTAGTGTTCAGGGTTTAAGTTTAATCCACATCGGTGGACCGGCCCTGTCGCTCCAAGGTCACTCGAGCTCTGACCTGTGGCTCGGGCTAGAGAGTCACGAAAACGGTTGAGGACTATCTTTTGCCTCGGTTCATAGACGGAAATCCAATTTCCAAATACGTGACATGTGCGGTTTTATTTGTAGAACCTAGTATGGTGACATAGTGGGATGGGGCGCTCATGCCGCCTATGATTGATACTTATGATTTGAAGTTGTTTTATACACTATGCACTTACAATAGTATCAAATGATTTGTTTTAAACGTATCAAGCATTCTTGGCTATTATAAGGTAAAAACCCTATCCTCCGGCTTGCGTTGCATTGTGTGATGGGAACTGGGTCTTATAATAGCTTCATTTTTCTTTATTTAGCATTGCGCTGTTTGTTTTATGCACTGGTATTCTTGGGAAGAAACCCGTTCCGTGTTATACGGCGTGGTCCCTTGATTTACCTAGCTTTAAAAATAAAGATTAACTGTTTTAGTTCTCACACCAGTCACATGACTGACCTGGAGTTTATTGTTTTAACCTAAACTCTGGGTGCCCTTATTTTGACACGGGCAGCTAGTAGTTTTGGTTTTTGCAGATTTATATTCACAGGGTCCTGGTTTGCAGCTGGAACGATATCCGGAAAGCTTTGTATCCGTATATCTCTTCTAGTTGGGTATTGTATTATTTTCCGCTGCTATGTATTTAAATATAATTTAAATCTCTGTTATTTCTGTGTAATATTCATTGTTACTCTGTATATTCTTGTAATCTGATGCATTGTTGTAATATACAGTGAAATGTTCTTTTATATGCGCTCTGTTGTGGCTTGTTCTCGAACTATCCGACGCTTTCCTTTACGGGGAAGTTGCGGGTCGTTTCATTTGGTATCAGAGCTTTGGTTTACAAAGCAGAGAACAAGACACATTAGAACCGTACGAAAGAATTCATCAGATATTGGATTAGTAATATCCAATGAGAATGACTCGTTAGAGATGGGATCAGTAGTATCCTAGAACGAGTGTGAAGAGTATATTTTTGAAAATGAAAACAAATTTTTGTTTTGAAAATTTAAATCAATTATACGTATTTGATTATTTATTTATATTGATTAGGACAGTCCAATATATAAAGATTTCGCGTATGCGCCTAGCTAGCGTCTATTCGAAGTTTTAATATACTGGATAGATATAGAATCACACTCTAGTCGCCCGGGGGTGATTCTGATGATTGATATATCATCATCAGAGTTTATATTCGAGTGACGAACGTGTAACATCTATATATTTCCTATTGACTGGTGTGAGAACCAAAATTAGATAGGGCTAATTGTTGTGATTTGGCATCAAAAATCTGATTTTTGACTATGTATCAAAGTTATCAGTTTGAAACTTTAATCCACTAATTGATTGATGTTTGTGTTGTTTGTTTATTTGTTTGCTAATTTTGAACCATTTAGCCTAATTGTATCAAATATTGAACGATATTGGAAAATTGGTCGCATCTGCTTGCATATACATGTATATCATTGAACAGGTCATAGCAAGGAGGCTAGAGCAGAGAATAAAATTTGTTTGCCCGACAAATAGGTACATGTTTACTACATAATTTCCTGTTTTGTTTGGGTGATGATGATTTTGTGAGCCTATTGGCTAGCCGCTTGGCTTTTTCTTTTTCTTTTTGAGATCTGAAGGACCGGGGAAGCTATTTGAAATTCCCCGATGCTCCCGGTGCAGGGGAGGTTATGGCGAAATTTTTCAAAAATTTAGGGTGTTAGCCAAATTTTTGAGATTTTAGAAAATTCTCAGAAACTGAAAAGTTAGAGAATAGAAGCCAGATCGAGCGTAGAGCTGAATAATCAAACTACTTTCGACTTTGTTCCTTTTCGGGGACGAAAAGTTTTAAGTGGGGGAGATTGTAACAACCCGAAAATCTGGGCCAGTTTAAAATTTTTATTTCGGCAGTTTTAGCGAATTTTGAATATTTAAAATGAATTATTTTAAATAATATCGACGTGAAATTTATTTTGAATTGAATTCGACGTATATATTATATACGTCGTCGTTAGAATATAAATATTTATATATAATTATAAATAGAATTGAAAATGGCGCGGTAGTTCGATAATTCGATTTCAAACTTCAATTGAATGTACCGGGTGCAAAACAATCCGGATTTTAGTGAAACCAAAAATGGTAGAATCTAATTGATAATATCTTTCCAACGAATCCGAAAAATCGAGATTTCATATCGGGAATCAAAAGATATGTCCAGTTGAAAATCCTGAATAGTCGCTATGGAATTCAGGCCCTTAAAAATGGACATTTTGCAAACGACCTCGGATTTCGACGAAACCAGTTTTGTTGGGTCCGCAGTGTTAAGTTATTGCTAGATTCCAAATTTCATAATTTTTCGAATCAATATGTGAGCGTGGCAAAGGAAAATGCGTTTGACCATTTTCAGTTGATTTTTATCGACTGGAAATTGGCCATTTTTCAAACGGTCTCAGAATTTGACGAAACTAGTTTTGGTAGGACCGTATCGTCAATACGAAGCTAGAAAATATTTTTTTGGAATTTTTCTAGTTAGTATGTGACCCCGGTAATTTGAAATGTACGTTTAAAATTCAATATAGTGATTTAAATGTAAATTTAACGGAAACTGATTGTAACAGCCGAATCAGCTGACGATACATATCCCATTGTGTTCGGAATGGGGGTTAAACGCTATGGACGACAGGTGGTGGGCCTCGTTTTGATGACGTATGTAAAAGTCAACTTTTGAAAATAATAAAATAAAAAAAAAAAAAAAAGGAAAACCCCCTTCCTCCCTTAACCAGGCCCCCCCCCCGTTATTTTCAATTGAGAAAAAAAAACGAAATAAAAGAAAAAAACTCTCGACGCGCCCTCGCTCCCCAAGGCGGCGCCGCCCACCGCCTGCTCCGCCTGCCACCTTGCGCCGCCTCTAGGCGGATCCGCCCTCCCCCTCCCTCCATCCACCTCGCGGCAGCACCCATCACCACACACCCGAGCCGCCCCATAATCGACGAGCCCACCGAAACCCGCCTCCGCCCTGAAGCGACCTCCTCCCCGCTTCTTCAATGCGTCGAAACCCTCCCCCTCTTCAAAATACTGTAAGTAGTTTATTGTATTTTATTTTTATTTTAATTTCGATTTTAGGTTTAAAACAGATTTTCAAGAAAGGTATAAAACTGATTTTGTTTTAAAAGTTAAAACTGATTTTTATTTATTTTTAAAACTGAATTTTCGTAATTTTAAAAACTGTTTTTTTATTTATTTACTTTAAAACTAATTTCTGATTTTAAAAGATTTTTAAACTATAAAAGTTAAGATTTTTAAACTATAAAAGTTATGATTTTTAAACTATAGAAGTTATGATTTTTAAACTATAGAAGTTATGATTTTTAAACTATAGAAGTTATGATTTTTAAACTATAAAAGTTATGATTTTTAAACTATAAAAGTTATGATTTTTAAACTATAGAAGTTATGATTTTTAAACTATAAAAGTTATGATTTTTAAACTATAGAAGTTATGATTTTTAAACTATAAAAGTTATGATTTTTAAACTATAGAAGTTATGATTTTTAAACTATAGAAGTTATGATTTTTATATATTGAATAGCGAAGTAAAAATGTGATTTTTACGTATGTAGTGAAAGCAGCAACGAAGGTGACAAAAAGGCGAAACGACGAAGACTTCTGCAAAAGAAGAGCCGTGGAGCTAGGATAGCTATATGTGAGAATTTCTCACCTTTCAATTCTTTTTCTAGTTATATATATATACTAGGATGCAGACGGTGCTTAGTAGCACCCGACACAATCGTCCACAGACCATGGACTTGTTTGTTTGGTTGCATAGATTAGTTGAATTATTTGTTTGAATTGAACTGTTGGGTGAGATGAAATTGATTTGATTGATGTGTGAATGGCGTGGGCCTTCACTAGACCGGGGATAAGGCGAGGCCTTGTCCCGTTTCTAGTATCGTGCCGTTATGCCGCCGAAATTTTCTAAAATATGTTAGAAAAATAAAAATATCGTTTTATTTAAAGAATGAACTGAATAGAAATTCATAGATTGAAATAAAATGTTTTGTCGTTAAAAATATAATTTTTAACGTGAATGTGAATAAATGAATAGTTATAAACAAATCGGCCGATTTGTTTGTATATACACTGATTTGACTGATATTGATTGGGTCGATAAATTTTACACATCGCCCAATTGCACAAATAAAATCTGTGTTTGATTGTTTGAAACCCCACACGGGTGTTGGGATGAAATTTGAAGTTCACTCATCCTGATTGATTAAATATGTCGATCGATTGATTGACAGGCTGTTATAAGCGTTGAATATCTATATTTGATGCTTATACAGTGTAGTGCACTTTGGTTGATGGTTGATTATTTTCAATGCTATTATATACATGTGTTGTATGCAAATCCATATAATTAATTTTATATGGTAATTGATTGGGCCTCATTCCAGTTTTGAAAAAGAAATATTTGAAATAGAATATTTGAAAATAGAAATTTATGAAGCCGTGTTGATTAGATTGACGCCATTTTGACGTGAACGATATTTATATCAATTTTAAGTGATTTCGAAATGAATTGAATTGAATTGAAAACGAATTCAAAGTGAATTGAATTGAAAGTGATTTCGAAATGAATTGAATTGAAAACGAATTCAAAGTGAATTGAATTGAAAGTGATTTCGAAATGAATTGAATTGAATTGAAAACGAATTCAAAGTGAATTGAATTGAAAGTGATTTCGAAATGAAATGAATTGAAAACGAATTCAAAGTGAATTGAATTGAAAGTGATTTCGAAATGAATTGAATTGAAAACGAATTCAAAGTGAATTGAATTGAAAGTGAATTGAAATGAATTCAAATTGAATTGAAATTTGAATTGAATAGAAATGAATTTTGAAACGAATCTATAAAGAAGAATTCAATTTTGTTTTGAATTGAAATGGAAGTTGAAATAGATTTTTGAAACGAATTCAACACTATTTATATAATTCGTTTTAAATAGAAATCGACGATATATATATTATATATATTATATATATAATATAATGGCCTGAATAGAACGCGCCGCGCCGCGGCAGTTCGTGAATTTCGACCATTTATTTCAAACGGACGTTGCGGGAGATCCGACCGTCGGATTCTCCTAAAACCGGAACCGTTGGGTTCGTATCGAAAAGAGCTTTCTAGCGAATGTTAGAAATTTGAAATCTAACGGTTGGATTTGGAATTATGTCCAAATCAAATTTGAAAAAGGTCGCTGTAAGTGCAGTTCGATGGCCATTGATGGAAATCGACTGTACGGGCCTTGATAAAATTATTAAAAATAGTAATAATTTGTGTAAAATCATAAGAAATGATTTGTGAAGATTTGGGATGAAAAACTCCATATTTGAAAAGATAAAAATAGATTTTTATCAAAATGAACTAGTTTTGAACTAGAATTATAATTCTATTTATTTTTAAATAAATAAATTGAATTTGAAAAGGGTTTTGAAAATAACCAGAATTTCCAATGATTGCATTGGAGTGGATTTGAATCGAAATTGTCTTCGGAATATTTCGATGTTAAAATTCGTGATTATACAGATGTTGTTATGGGAATTTGAAAGATATACATTTATATCGTTATTTCAATACGACATTTGTTAATCGTAGAATTTGATATTGAATATAAGCCGATATATTTTCTATTCAGAGCCTTGTATTGAATATCAAATGTGATTTGGGTTTGTCGTGAATGGTGTCTTCACTAACACTGTTCTTGAACCCAGTTGTGAAAAGATTAAATCTTTTATTTAGATTTAATGAGGTGTACCAATTGAATGATATTTAATTGGAGTTGAATTGATATTGATTTTTGGGTTTATCGTGGACAGTGTTTTAAATAACACTCGTTCTTTAACCCGATAATCAATGGGATGTGACTTTGGGTTTATCGTGAACTGTGCTTTAAATGACACTGATTCTTTAACCCAGTCAAAGATTAAAACTAAGTGGAGTTTTAATGAATCTTTAATTAGATTGAAAAGATCGAGAATGGAGTATCACCAGTTTTACTCCAGGCGATAGTTGAATCTTTAATTAGATTTGAACGTGAAATGGTAAATGAATTACCGATAACACTGTGGTGTTAGATATGAAGTACTACCAGTTTTACTTCATGGGATGAATAGGTTGGGATTGGGAAATAAAACAAATGATTACTTCGGTGTGGTTCGCTAATCCCGACTAGTTTGAATTGATATTCAAAGGAGATTAAAGAATAAATTCAAAGAATTTATCTTGGATAAAATTAAAGGGAACTTTTCCCAAAGTATAGGAATATTGGAATAAAAGAATATTCTGAATTGGAATGAGGCGTATGTTGTGTTTGTGTAACACTTTTATAATATATACGCGAGTTATTCAGAAAGACCGGGTTTATCCCATTCTGAATAACTGATTCGACGTGGTGTCGAAGATGAAGACGATGGTCGAAGACCGGAAGTCTTCACGTCGTTTGGGTGATTACTGATGATCTTGATTGGGTTGTACACCCAAGAAGATGGAAACAGTTTGTGATCGTCCAGACGTACTTGGAGATCGATGGATATGCGAGGTACTAGGTGCCTCCGGTTTCGTTCAGACCCAGAACGGACTTGTAAATGGACTGTGTGTCTGACATTGGATTTTAGTCTGTGTGATTGATCTCTATTAAATATATATCTGTTTGGCGGCGGAGAATTTATTCTCTTGCTTAACGCCCTTCTCTGAGACGTACGAGCTCAGGGGTTATATATTGATGGATATCAAACGCATGGAGTGAATTGCCTGTGTGGCATGCCTAAGTGGCAATTGATCGAGGCTTCTGTTGAAAAGCAAAGTCTTGTGGTGATGATCAAAGCACAGCCTGTGTGGCACAGCTTTGTGTAACGTGAATTCGCGAGCCTCGCACCCCGGTTGTGAACCAAAAACGGGAGACGGACCTCAGGGAGGACTTGCGTTTCTTTCTAGTTAGAAGTGGCGTCAGTGGTTTTACACGCCCTGACGAGTTTGACTTATGTGGTTGTTGCTGTTGCGAGGCGCCTCGGTTATATCGGTTTCGGCCGATGCATTCTGGTCGGCAGACGGACCAGACTTACACCCCATAGGGTGGGGAGACGTAGTGTTCAGGGTTTAAGTTTAATCCACATCGGTGGACCGGCCCTGTCGCTCCAAGGTCACTCGAGCTCTGACCTGTGGCTCGGGCTAGAGAGTCACGAAAACGGTTGAGGACTATCTTTTGCCTCGGTTCATAGACGGAAATCCAATTTCCAAATACGTGACATGTGCGGTTTTATTTGTAGAACCTAGTATGGTGACATAGTGGGATGGGGCGCTCATGCCGCCTATGATTGATACTTATGATTTGAAGTTGTTTTATACACTATGCACTTACAATAGTATCAAATGATTTGTTTTAAACGTATCAAGCATTCTTGGCTATTATAAGGTAAAAACCCTATCCTCCGGCTTGCGTTGCATTGTGTGATGGGAACTGGGTCTTATAATAGCTTCATTTTTCTTTATTTAGCATTGCGCTATTTGTTTTATGCACTGGTATTCTTGGGAGGAAACCCGTTCCGTGTTATACGGCGTGGTCCCTTGATTTACCTAGCTTTAAAAATAAAGATTAACTGTTTTAGTTCTCACACCAGTCACATGACTGACCTGGAGTTTATTGTTTTAACCTAAACTCTGGGTGCCCTTATTTTGACACGGGCAGCTAGTAGTTTTGGTTTTTGCAGATTTATATTCACAGGGTCCTGGTTTGCAGCTGGAACGATATCCGGAAAGCTTTGTATCCGTATATCTCTTCTAGTTGGGTATTGTATTATTTTCCGCTGCTATGTATTTAAATATAATTTAAATCTCTGTTATTTCTGTGTAATATTCATTGTTACTCTGTATATTCTTGTAATCTGATGCATTGTTGTAATATACAGTGAAATGTTCTTTTATATGCGCTCTGTTGTGGCTTGTTCTCGAACTATCCGACGCTTTCCTTTACGGGGAAGTTGCGGGTCGTTTCACGCACCTGCCAAGTGCGCCTAGGCCGAGGCAAAAGCCTGCACAGCATTCTGGTTCAGGCTTACCCATGTGGTTGAGTCCTTTCTGACTCCTTGCTGAGTCATTAGGGCTGACTCATCACCCTATCATGATTGAATGGTTTTGATTAACCCTAAGATCATCCGACGGCTTAAATAAATTCATAACTCTATAAAAAGACCCATAGACTCAAACCCTAAACCAGAATTAAAATTGAAACTATGGCCGTCATGCTGTTGTCTTAAACCCTAGAGCAGCCACCACCAAATTAAAGAGGAAGAACAGCAACCAAATCAGAACTAGTCAACCCTAACAGCGAATCTTCATCAAAGGAGTGCTAATTCAACTTCAGAAATCAGAATTCAGAACTCAAGACTGCTTTTGAGTTGTGAGTTCAATAGTCTTAACAAAATAATTAGTAAATGAATTGGATTGAGTTATAATGCGGATAATTTGGATATGATATGAATTGTTGATTGCATGTTGTAATTGGGTCGTAGAATTGTGTTGTAATTTCTATGATATTATGTTATGATGCTATCATCTACGATGCAAAGTTATGATGCTATCACCCATGTTATGATCCTCTGATTGGCTTGTGTCTAGTTGATTCATCATGTTTCTTATGCTAGTTTGTTATATTGACTCATATGATAAATTTTATGTATGCAAGTTTAGATTTTGATTCAAACATGAATCATATACAAGTTGGGTAGAATTATATGTGAACTTACATGATTATGACACCTAGTTTATGTGAAAATTTAATTGAAAGTTAGGCTATGACATGTGTGAGTTTATGCTAAATTTTACATGATACTTTACATGTTAGATGCAAGTTTACACCCTTGTTATGATGTATAAATCACACATGTAAGTTGTATGAATACATGAATCAAGTTATGCAAGTTTAGGGGTATTGCCTATGCAAATTAACACCTTTAGATATAGATCTATGACATATGTTATTTATGCAAGATTGTGGCCATTTTATCATCAAGTTCGTACCTTTATATTGGATCCACGACATATGTTGTTTATGCAAGTTGTAATTTTGGCCTGTGCAAGTTTTAGATGTAAAACATCATTCATATATGCAAGTTCACCCCTATGTTAGATTTGTGTTTTAATTATGTGTATATTGTGATGTTTTCTCTTTATTCCATGAGTTAGACTATTCGAGTCTAACATATATTTTTACGTTAAACGAACAAACGTACTACGTGGGGGTAAAGGGGATAATATTAAAAAGATTTAATTGGCATAAATGCCTTAAAAGGCATAAAATATAATTGTGGTGAAAATTGGTATGATTTTACATACCATAAATGGATGGATATAATTGAGTAAATTATGGACATCGTTAAATTTGGAATTGATTGATAATTTGAATAGGGAAAGTAATTCAAATTGGGGAATGATTAATTAGGAGTAATTAATCATCTAAGACACGAGGTTAGGCTCTTTTGTGGTGTAAGACTGCCCGGACCCGCCCGGCAAATCCAGCTGCAACAAATGCCAGTCTAATGTGAGAGGTCTTAGGCACAAACAAAATACGTAACAGTTGTAAAGACATGAAGTTAGGCTCTTTTGTGGTGTTAGACTGCCCGGTCCCGCCCGGCAAATCCTGCTGCCACAAATTCCAGTCTAATGTGAGAGGTCTTTATGAGGTTACGGTCTTAATGAATTGAGAAACACTTAACCAGATAAACATTTAGTGGGACATGAGGGGGTTAAGTGGGTGCCTTGGGTGGCATGTGGAATCTTGTGGGTGCCTTGGGTGGCATTTGGAAATACGATTAGAGACACTTAACCAAAATATGAAACATGTAATTGAAACGAAAATAAGAAGTGGGTTAAGTGGGATGTACTAGAGGGGACCAAGCTTAGCTGGATAGCTTGTGTCAAGTAATGAGGGCCCGTTTCAACCAGTAACCCATACGTATCTTGTGGGCTCGACCCAAGTCGAGGACGACACACGCATACTGGGCTTGACTGTAAGAGGCCAAACCGGGTTAGCGGTGGCAACGCAAGTCCAACGGGTTCATGTGAGTGTGTTGACCTGGGCTGGTAGGTAAGACGTTGTTGCATCGTGTAGGTATAAGCCGTGCATTGTTGGTTGTATCGGGTTGCCACTTTGGGGAGTGATACACCCCACTGTGGGGCCAACACGGGTATCTACGAGTTAGGAAGCCAATCGCTCGGGGGTAGTGGGTACACCTAGTGGAGATAGGGGCAGACGAAACCTATGAAGGCAGCTAGGGGTGCACGACACTACCAATATCATTATTAAGTCTGTAGGCGGGATTAACCTTAGGATGACTAGTGGTGGTGCAGTATAGCAATTATCCCATAGTGTTGGTGTAGTTTAGTAATCATCCTATAGTGGTTTAGGTGCGCTTAACGATATCGTTGATCATCCTGTTTCCTTAATTACTCTACCATACTCAATGGTTCATGATCATTTCCTTATTTTCCAACTTATGCCTTAGCCTAGTTACTTTGTTAATTAGATTGTTAGAATTATCGCACTCGCCAGACTTTATGTCTGACCCCCCTTTTTCCATCTCTTTCCCTTGACCCCCCCCAGGTGCTCAGGTTGGAACTAGCACCAGTGGAGCTTGATTTTGGACTGCGTTTAGAAGATTTCTTGGTTCGCTGAAGTAAAGTTCAGCTTCTCTTTATTTATGGCTATTATAATTTTTGGGATTATGTCTTTCAGTTTATGTACTTTGTTTTATCAAGATGGATATGATGTACTTGACTTTGGTTTATGGTTTTGATGATGTAACCAAACATATTTACCTTCTGCTGCAATAAATAAAGTTTTAAATTTTCAAGTACTGCTTTATATCTGTCTTGTTGTGATTTTCTGTTCTACTTAAAACACTCCATGGAAGTTAATGCATTCCCTTTGTGAGTGACATTAATGGATGTGGGATGTTACACGTGGTATCAGAGCTGAAGGTTATCAGAACAGATATGAACTTTTGAAAAGCTATTTTTTAGAACAATTTTTATAAAGAAGTACTTTCAATAAGTATGTTTTAAGGAAAGTATTTTCAAGAGAAAGGTATATTTTAGAAAGCATAACCCCAAGAGCCATATATCTTTCCTTCAGTCCTTTTTGTATTGAACCTTTCCTTTTTCGTTTCAGCTTGTCTGAAGCATCTGAGATACATAGGGTGTTCATGTGCCCGGTTGGTTTCGTTAATATCTTGAGGCTAGGGCCGCCACCGTAGGTCCAGCAATTACTACTCCTCCTCCTCCCCCTCCTCCTCGCGTCGATACTTTTGCTAAGATATGCAAGGACTTTAGAGCAATGGGCGGAAAACCTTTTCAAGGGACGGAGAGATTTGTTGAAGCTTGTAACTGGCTAAAGGAGGTGGAAGAATTGTTTGGAATCTTTGAAGTGGATGATGGAAGAAAAGTCCAGCTAGCTGCCTGGCTAATGAAGGATGAGGCCTCGTTTTGGTGGGAGGTCATTAATGGGGGTTGTCCAGTCGATACATGGCTAGATTTTAGGCAGAGGTTTGAGGCGAAGTTTCTCTCACGGGCTGAAGAGAATCTATACATGGAAAGTTTTTTGTCACTAAAGCAAGGGAATCTATCGGTGAAAGAGTACGTTAACAAATTCAACCAAGTGGCAAGGTTTGGCTTAGACTTGGTGAATACTCCAGAAAAGAAGGCTCTAAGATCTGTTAAGGGTTTAAACGAGCCGCTTCATGGGTTAACTATGACCCACATTCCCATGGGGGCTACCTTTGAGAGGTTAGTTGACATGGCGCTCATGCATGAAGAGAAGAAGGGCGCCAATGCTAATAAGGCACCCGAGAAGAAAGAGGATCAAAAAGAAGCCGCAACAACAACAACAGAACAAGAAAGGTGGCAAAGGTAACAATGCTAACGGGAAGAAGAAATGCTTTAACTGTGGGACACCCGGCCATCTAAGCAAAGATTGTAGGAAGAAGAAGAAGACCGGTTGTTTCCACTGTGGCGAGGTGGGACATCTTATTAAGGACTGCCCAAAGAAAGGGCAGAGGGCATGGTCTACCTCAGGAGGACAGGTGCAAGCTCTTATGGCACCAGGGCAGGCAAGGTTACAAGTTCAGGCTCTCGTGGTCCCACCGCTGCAAGAACGAGGTAGAGTAATTTCCGTTGAAAGTTTAGTTTTTCTGTTTGATCATCCTGTCCATACTTTATTCGATTCTAGCGCATCGCATTCGTTTATTTCTACATCATTAGTTGAAACACTTCACCTTGATACTAGTCTAGTTACTGATCCCTTGGTAGTCTGAAATCCTATTGGTGGTTCGGCTCATCTTTCTATGATTTGTCGGGATTTGAAAGTGTTTTTTTTGGGCGTTGAGTTTGAGTGCAACGCTTTTGTTCTTGGCTTCATGGGCTACGGTTTAATTCTAGGTATGGATTGGCTAACTACAAATGGGGCTATCCTAGATTGTGAAAGAAGGGTAGTTAGATTGTTGACTCGTTCTGGAAAGACCCTTGATATTTCTTGTGACCCTAGAGGTCCAGTAATGCTTAGTTACCTAGAATCCCTTGACGCATCCGATGATGATTTACATTATGTTCCCATAGTCCGTGAATATGCTGATGTCTTCGATGAGGTGAGGGGTTTACCCCCAAAACGTGTGATAGACTTTCGAATATATCTAGTGGACAATGCAATGTCAGTTGCATTGCCAGTGCGCCACATGGCCCCAAGAGAGAGAAGAGAACTCAGTAAGCAAGTAAAAGAATTGCTTGAGAAGGGGTTCATCAGACGTAGTATATCGGAGTGGGGTGCTCCAGTAGTGTTTGCCACGACGGCGGATGGGTCCATTAGACTTTGTGTGGACTATAGAGAACTTAATAAGCTTACTAAGAAGAATAGACACCCACTACCGAGGATTGACGATCTCTTCGATCAGTTAGTTGGCGCCTCAGTGTTTTCGCAGTTGGACTTAGCCACTGGCTTCCATCAGTTGAGAGTGGCTGAGGATAGCATAGACAAGACTACCTTTAGGACTCCAGACGGTTTCTTCGAGTGGCTTGTGATGCCCTTCGGTATGACAAACGCCACCGCATACTTTGTTGATTTGATGAGTAGGGTGTTTAGGGAGTACCTTAATAAATTCATGGTAGTCTTTGTGGACGACATCTTGATCTTTTCTAAGAGCGAAGAAGAGCATGCCCTACATCTTAGGGAAGTGTTGGAGACTCTTCAAGCGCATATCCTTAAAGCAAAATTTTCTAAATGTCACTTTTGGAGGAAAGAAGTGCGATTACTAGGGCATGTGGTTTCCAAAGAAAGGATAGTCGTGGATCCCGCAAAGATAGTGGCCATCCAAGATTGGAAGGTTCCTAAAAATGCAACCGAGGTGAGGAGTTTCTTAGGGTTGGCTGACTACTATAGGAAGTTCATTAAAGACTTCGCAAAAATATCAGCTCCATTAACATGCTTTACAAAGAAGAACTTAGTTTTCACGTGGGACATAGATTGTGATGATGCGTTCCAACGTTTAAAGAGAGCTTTGAAAACAGCCCCAGTCTTAGTGTTGCCAGATGGGAGTAAGCCATTTACCGTTTACATCGACGCTTGTGGGACAGGACTACGCGCAGTCTTAATGCAAGAGGGAAGGGTAATAGCCTATGGTGGAAGGCAGTTGAGAGTGCATGAAATAAATTACCCTACACATGACCTAGAGTTGGCCGCTATTGTCTTCGCACTTAAGTCTTGGCATCATTATCTTCTTGGCGAAAAATTCAAATTATTCACTGACCACAAATCGCTAAAATACTTATTCTCTCAGAAGGACTTGAACTTAAGGCAGCAAAGGTGGATGGAATTCTTAGCATCCTACGACTTCGAGATAGCATATACCCCTGGAAAGGGTAACGTAGTGGCAGATGCCTTAAGTAGAAAAAGGTTATCCTTAAGCCCGTTGTTTGTTGAGCGGCGAAGTTTAGAGTTCATCTCTACGTTTGACTTTAAACCTTCCATCGACATCGTACCTGGTTTTCTAGCATCCTTAGAGGTCAGACCTACGCTTTTGGGATGGATTGGTGAGGCACAGCGAGACGACCAACAGTTGGTTGAGTTAGTAGAAAAGCTCAAAAGAGGGGAGTCATCGAGCCATCTCCGTAGGTATACCCTAGATGATAAGGGTTGGTTGCGTAGGGACGGTAGACTTTGTGTACCAAGGGACGAGAATCTGAAGAAGACCATTCTTGATGATGCCCATCGTTCGAAGATGACCATTCATCCCGGCAGGGACAAGATGTACATGGACATGAGACGAGCTTACTTTTGGGCCGGCATGAAGAAGGATGTGGCCGAGTATGTCACTAGATGCTTGGTGTGCCAACAAGTAAAAGCAGAGCAAAAGAAGCCCGGTAGATTGCTTCACCCATTGGAGGTCCCACAATGGAAGTGGGAAAGTGTTTCGATGGACTTTGTTGACGGATTACCAAGATCGAGGAAGGGTAATATGGGGATTTGGGTCATGGTAGAGAGACTTACTAAGAGCGTCCATATCATTCCCGTGAAGAGTAAGAGGACAACTCCATGGTTAGCCTCCGTATACATTCGAGAGATAGTTCGTTTGCACGGTGTTCCTTCTAGCATAGTGAGCGACCGCGATCCCATCTTCACTAGCGAATTTTGGAAAAGCTTGCAAAATGCGGTAGGGACTCAGTTATGTTTGAGCACCGCATATCATCCTTAGACAGAAGGCCAGACCGAGAGGGTGAATCGTATTCTAGAGGACTTATTGAGGTTGTGTGTCTTAGATTTCGGAGGTACATGGGAGGAACATCTTCCGTTGGTAGAATTCGCATATAATAACAGCTTTCAGTCTAGTATTGGCATGGCACCGTTCGAGGCTCTTTATTGACGGTTGTGTCGTTCGACTACATGTTGGTGGGAGTCTACAGATAAGATCTTGCTTGGACCCGATATGGTTAGAGAGACTTTGGAAAAGATCGATTTGATTCGAAGGAGGATGAAGACGGCGCAAGATAGGCAGAAATTTTATGCTGATAAGAGGAGGTCAGATCTTGAGTTTGATGCTGAGGACATGGTCTTTGTCAAGGTGTCTCCATTACGGAACGTCATTCGCTTTGGGTCCGTTGGGAAGTTAGCACCAAGGTTCGTAGGGCTGTTTCCTATTAAGGAAAGGATTGGGCAGATGGCGTATAGAGTGGAGTTGCCCGAGAGACTTAGTTGTGTACACGACGTATTCCATGTATCACATTTGAGGAAGTGCTTGCACGAGACCGCGGAAGTGGTAGAGCCGAGCTTGCTTAGAGAGGTGGAGATCGAGCGTGATGCGACGATTCAACGAGCTCCTACGTGCATTCTTGGGTCAGAGAATAAGAAGCTGAGTAATCGAGAGGTCAAACTAGTCAAAGTGCAATAGGGAGATGATGAGAGCAACGCTACTTGGGAGACGGAAGCGAAGATGCGTTCATTATACCATTTTCTTTTTGAGGGTATGCCTTTTAAATTTCTCCTGTATCGCTTATCTTGTACTTATCTTATCTTTAGTGTGTCCTCTCGCTAGTATCTTTGACCTTTAGATAGGATAGTCCTATGGTTGAAACATGTGTTTGAGACATGTTATGTATGATGGATGCATGTGGATGCAAGTGTTTGCTAGTGGTTGCTCGTGGATGCATATACACACACTTTAGGCACTAGATCAGTTCAGTCACTTCATATTGCATATTCCATATAAATGTGTGTACATATTTAAGTAATGGATGTATAATGGTTGTACCATCATATGGATGTTGCATTTTAGTGAATGGTTGTGCACACATGTAGAAATAATATGTATCGATAAGGTTCTTTCGCATACATAATGGACGCATGGCACTATCATGGTTTGCATTAAGGAGGTCAACTGAATCAGTAGACCGCTTGATTTTGCACTAGATAAGGAACATATACACACACTTCTTGCATATGTTCATACAGCATTAGAAATTTTATAAGGACAATGGATGCCCGTGTTTGATGGTTGAGTAGATGGTTGTTTGGATGGTAGGATATGCATTCTCTTTAGCTTGGAGATTTCGAGGACGAAATCCTTTAAGGAGGGGATAATGTAACACCCCGGATTTTTGAATAATCAAATTAACTAAATTAAAGAATAATTAAGCTTAGACGTGAGAATTATGGGGACTGGGTTGCGCCATTGTGTTCATCTCGGAATTTTGGTTGAAATCGAGTCCGAATTTAGGGGAAACGAGTACCGGATGAAGGAGTTATGGACGAACGAAGTTTGATGGCAAAATAGAAAAAAAAAGATTGCACTGGCGCACTTGGGAAGTGCGCCAGTACAAATTAACACTGGCGCACCTGCCAAGTGCGCCCAGGCCGAGGCAAAAGCCTGCACAGCTTTCTGGTTCAGGCTGACCCATGTTGTTGAGTCCTTTCTGACTCCTTGCTGAGTCATTAGGGCTGACTCATCACCCTATCATGATTGAATGGTTTTGATTAACCCTAAGATCATCCAACGGCTTAAATTAATTCATAACTCTATAAAAAGACCCATAGACTCAAACCCTAAATCAGAATTAAAACTGAAACTATGGCCGTTATGCTGTTGTTTTGAACCCTAGAGCACCCGCCACCAAATTAAAGAGGAAGAACAACAACCAAATCAGAACTACTCAACCCTAATAGCGAATCTTCATCAAAGTAGCGCTAATTCAACTCCAAAAATCAGAATTCAGAACTCAAGACTGCTTTTGAGTTGTGAGTTCTATAGTTTTAACAAAATAATTAATAAATGAATTGGATTGAGTTATAATGCGGATAATTTGAATATGATATGAATTGTTGATTACATGTTGTAATTGGGTTGTAGAATTATGTTGTAATTTCTATGATATTATGTTATGATGCTATCATCTACGATGCAAAGTTATGATGCTATCACCCATGTTATAATCCTATGATTGGCTTGTGTCTAGTTGAATCATCATGTTTCTTATGCTAGTTTGTTATATTGACTCATATGATAAATCATATGTATGCAAGTTTAGATTTTGATTCAAACATGAATCATATACAAGTTGGGTAGAATTGTATGTGAACTTACATGATTATGACACCTAGTTTATGTGAAAATTTAATTGAAAGTTTGGCTATGACATGTGAGAGTTTATGCCAAATTTTACACGATACTTTACATGTTAGATGCAAGTTTACACCCTTGTTATGATGTATAAATCACACATGTAAGTTTTATGAATACATGAATCAAGTTATGCAAGTTTAGGGGTATTGCCTATGCAAATTAACACCTTTAGATATAGATCTATGACATATGTTATTTATGCAAGATTGTGGCCATTTTGTCATCAAGTTCATACCTTTAGATTGGATACACGACATATGTTGTTTATGCAAGTTGTAATTTTGGCCTATGCAAGTTTTAGATGTAAAACATCATTCACATATGCAAGTTCACCCCTATGTTAGATTTATCTTTTAATTATGTGTATATTGTGATGTTTTCTCTTTATTCCATGAGTTAGACTATTCGAGTCTAACATATATTTTTACGTTAAACGAACAAACGTACTACGTGGGGTAAAGGGGATAATATTAAAAAGATTTAATTGGCATAAATGCCTTAAAAGGCATAAAATATAATTGTGGTGAAAATTGGTATGATTTTACATACCATAAATGGATGGACATAATTGAGTCAATTATGGACATCGTTAAATTTGGAATTGATTGATAATTTGAATAGGGAAAGTAATTCAAATTGGGGAATGATTAATTAGGAGTAATTAATCGTCTAAGACACGAGGTTAGGCTCTTTTGTGGTGTAAGACTGCCTGGACCCGCCTGGCAAATCCAGCTGCCACAAATGCCAGTCTAATGTGAGAGGTCTTAGGAACAAACTAAATACGTAACAGCTGTAAAGACACGAGGTTAGGCTATTTTGTGGTGTAAGACTGCCCGGACCCGCCCGACAAATCCAACTACCACAAATGCCAGTCTACTGTGAGAGGTCTTTATGAGGTTACGGTCTTAATGAATTAAGAAACACTTAACTAGATAGACATGTAGTGAGACATGAAGGGGTTAAGTGGGTGCTTTGGGTGGCATGTGGAATCTAGTGGGTGCCTTGGGTGGCATTTGGAAATACGATTAGAAACACTTAACCAAAATATGAAACATGTAATTGAAACATGAATAAGAAGTGGGTTAAGTGGGATGTACTAGAGGGGACCAAGCTTAGGTGGATAGCTTGTGTCAAGTAATGGGGGTCCGTTTCAACCAGTAACCCATACGTATCTTTGCGGGCTCGACCCAAGTCCAGGACGGGACACACATACTAGGCTTGACTGTAAGAAGCCAAACTGGGTTAGCGGTGGCAACGCAAGTCCAACGGGTTCATATGCGTGTGTGGACCCGGGCTGGTAGGTAAGACGTTGTTGCATCGTGTAGGTATAAGCTATGCATTGTTGGTTGTATCGGGTTGCCACTTTGGGGAGTGATACACCCCACTGTGGGGCCAGCACGGGTATCAACGAGTTAGGGAGCCGATCGCTTGGGGGTGGTGGGTACACCTAGTGGAGATAGGAGCAGACGACACCTATGAAGGCAGCTAGGGGTGCACGAAACTACCAATATCATTATTAAGTCTGTAGGCAGGATCAACCTTAGGGTGACGAGTGGTGGTGCAGTATTCTAGTGGCGGTGTAGTATACCAGTTATCCCATAGTGTTGGTGTAGTTTAGTAATCATCCTATAGTGATTTATGTGCACTTAACGATATCATTGATCATCCTGTTTCCTTATTTACTCTGCCATACTCAATGGTTCATGATCATTTCCTTATTTTCCATCTTATGCCTTAGCCTGGTTACTTTGTTAATTATATTGTTAGAATTATCGCACTCGCCAGACTTTATGTCTGACCCCCCCTTTTTCCATCTCTTTCCCTCCCCCCCCCCTTTGGTGCTCAGGTTGGAACTAGCACTAGTGGAGCTTGATTTTGGACTGCTTTTAGAAGATTTCTTGGATCGTTGAAGTAAAATACAGCTTCTCTTTATTTATGGGTATTATAATGTTGGGGATTATGTCTTTCAGTTTATGTACTTTGTTTTATCAAGATGGATATGATGTACTTGACTTTGGTTTATGGTTTTGATGATGTAACCAAACATATTTACCTTCTGCTGCAATAAATAAAGTTTTAAATTTTCAAGTACTGCTTTATATCTGTCTTGTTGTGATTTTCTGTTCTATACTTACTTAAAACGCTCCATGGAAGTTAATGCATTCCCTTTGTGAGTGACATTAATGGACGTGGGGTGTTACAGCTAGGTAAAGGGAAAATCCATTTTAATTTATATTACGGATTTCTAACTGAATTATTTTTGAAATTCGTTCGTTCGTTGTAGTCGCAACATCGTTGTTGAGATTATAAATCCTTAGAGTTGATTCAGAATTTAACTACGGTCTTTAAATACCGCGGTGATGAGGATAATTATTCTTCGGATCGTGACAAATCTTAAAAGATGACGTAGGACAATTAATATTTTAATCTGGCCTAACAAGGCCAAGGTCAAATCTTTGTCCAAAGCCATTTAATAATTGACCATTTAGCGCTATGCAAGAATGGTCAACTAATCGATGTGTTTTGGTACAACTTGGACTTAGGAATCAACCATAAAATTTGCATTCAAATTGCCCCCATTAACTTCCTTCTTTCGTCCTTTCTTCCTCATCTAGCCAAACCATATCTCTATCCTTCTTTTCTTTGTTGTCGCCTCGTCTCCTCGTTTTTCGTGCTTGTTTGTGCATTAGATCTTGCCTCACTAGTACTCCGAGAACTAATTTCTTCTCTATGACCATTTCTTAGTACATAATACCTAATTACACTATCTAATGTTACTCACACCATTTAAGACTCCTCCAAGGAGAGATCATTTGGTTGGAACAGAATGAGCAAAAAGGTCTCACCGCTTTAGGGCTAAGAAAATTTGTCGAGGTAGGTGGACTTGCAATGGCCAGTTGCTTTGAGATCTTAGAATAGGTTGTTATTTGTGCTGCATCCGCCTTTGCTATACCTTGTTTGAATAGGTTCTTTTGAAGGCAATCGTCGTCTCAGAGATGAAGAATAATCTTTCTTTAGATGGTTTTTCGGAGGAGAATCTCGAAGAGATTTTAGAGGAGTCTGTGTTTTATGCTGAGTTACATGGTCTTTTGTTTGACCTACTTTGGAGATTTTGCAGGAAGTCTCTTTTCTTAATGTCAGATTTTGTGTTCGGGAATCTCTGTTCGAACTGCCCATGTAGACGTGTGACCCGTTTAGCACATCGTTCTATAAATTAGAAGTTATGACTAGATTTGTCTCATGATGCGGAAATTAATCTCTTGCTTGATCGATTGCATAACCATCAGTTTATGTCGCATCATATTTGATTTAGCTTATTTTTCTTATGTGTTGTTTCATGGAGTAACTCTTTGTAAATTCACCTATCCATTTTGTCTTTAGACAATATTTGGTGGATTTACATGAGAAGCCGTTTTGTGGTAAGTTTTTTTTCTCATCACAAATTCCCTCTTAGTAAAGATGGTGGTATGGAAACCTCCAACAATGCCAACATTGTTTGAAACCCAAGATTGAGCATTTAGCTACCATGATATGGTTAATTAAAGATTGAAAATTGGTTTGATCTCCAACCGTAGAGCAAGACATGTCGTTGTTTATAATCATTGTTTTGGAAGTTTTGGTGTTGTCGTCTTTGTTATTTTCCCTTTCCAACATGCGTTCTTGGCTTTGTGGTGAATCGTGTTTGTAACTGTTAGTGTTGTTTAAATCGCACGATTTGAATTAATGAGATTTCTATGTTTTGAGATATTTATGTCATTCACGCATGCCTATTTGAATGAAATCTCATTTTTCTTTTCTAACCTAATAGTTGTCCTAGAGCTGGAAAGAATAGAATTCTGTGTTGGATAAATTTTAGCAAAGGACCGGTTCTACGTCACGGGTATATAAATAAATAAATCATCGTTCCTTGTTAAATCTAATGTTTATTTCGGTCTTTTTGTGTCTGATTTCAATTTTCTCTTTTTTGGCGTGACTGACTTCCTTTTTCGCTAACATGTGACTTGAATCATTTAAGTTTCCACGAAATTACATTTTTGAAAGTTTTTGGAAAACATTGTTTGAAAAAAAAAACTTTTTATCGTTTTCTTTTTTTTATAGGAAATTGAAACGGTTTTGAAATGAAATTTTCAAAATAAACACAAGAAGATTTTAAGCGAAAATTTACCTTTATGAAAAAGTTAGATTTTTTTTGTCACATGAATAGTGTAACGAAGATGTTTGGATGATTTGTGTGCGCATTTAGCGGTGCAATGAGACCGTTGATACGATAAAAACATTAACTACAAGGAAAATGTTGTTTTAGCCTTGGAAATGTTATTTCCATACCTTTTCAATGATACACAAGAGTTATTAATTAACTCGTTTTACGTTTTAGATCTTGTTTTAAGCCTCCTTTACAGTCTACAGATGGAAATTTTTGGAGTATTTTGGTAAAAGAGGTGAAAATTCCACTGTAGGGTGGGAAATGGAATATTTGTAAGCCGAAAAAATGTTAAAGTTCTTCACTTCAATTTCCTTTTTTCGTTTTTGGAGAAATTAAATACAAAATGATTAGATTGCGTAAAGTTTTGGATGGTAGCGTTTGGATGCAAAATTGGTTGCTTCACATTTTTATTCGTAATTGTGTGAAGGTAATGGATGAAAATGAATTTTTGAAATTCACATTCATACAGAACTGCCGGTATATTTAGGATGTTTTGCATCATGTTTTCAAAAGTGTTTTAAAAATCTCAATGCATACATATAAAGGGCCCAATTTAGAATCATCTTGCATGCATGTTTTATGGTTGTAATGCATTATGTACACCATTCACATATACACATGGTTGCAAAGTGGATGTAAACAAATTGGTTGTGTAGGATAATTAGGTGTCAAAATTTCGGGATGAAGTTCCTTTTTAGGAGGGAAGAATGTTACAACCCGGAATTTTGATCATAATTAGTTATTTAATTAGAATATCAAAAATAGGAATTTCTGCAAATGATGAAATTTGACCATGAAACTTTAACCGATGCGTTCATCTCGGAATTCTGGTCAACTTTCATGTTTGGAGTTTCGCGAACGAAGCCCGTTTGAAGAAGTTATGGAATGAAAAAATGAAATCGGACGGATAATAAATAAAGTAGAATAATATATATATATTCATATATATATAGAGAGAGAGAGCGAGAGAAATAAATAACCCCCCAACCACCACACTACCACGTCGACCAAGCTGTCGACCGCTAGCTGCGACCGCTTGGTCGACCTAGGCAGTGACGGCTAGGGTTTTAAGCATATAAAATTATATATGGATGAACATATGTTAATTAAATTAAATCGAACGGTCCAAGGCCAATTCCACTCCAATAAATAAAGGGGTAAGGCCTCATTCTTTTCCATACAAATCTGTGGGCAGTAGTGAAGCTCTGCTATTTTCCTCCTTCTCCAAACCTAATTTCTTAATTAAAAACATTCTTATACAACAAATCAAATCCAAATCACACAGGATTGAGAGGGTTATCATATCCAATGGAAAAGAATGCAAATTAGCGCTCAATAACAGATTCTCCCCTCTCTTCCTATTTTCTTACATCTCTACAGATATGGAATTTTCCCGTTTCCAGATAAATTGTAGATTTATAAGAATTTGGGGATTGTAGGCCGAAAGGGTTCAAACTTTGGATTTGGACGCTATAAGGTGAGTGGGAAATTTACGAATACAGTTATAATAAGTTGTATATTTTTTATGAATTAGATCTAAAGTTTTATGCCTATTTCCTATCAGATCTGTTCATTTATGTATTGCAAATTGATTGACAACCATCAGATCTGATTATAAACATTGTTAAACTTTGTGAATTGTAAGTTGTGGTTATGCTTAATATCAACTGTAAGACTCTTATACTTGTTCACACATATTCCTACAGTTATGTGGAAAAATATGTTGTAGTTGTATAGCATTGTAGATCTGGAAATCAGTCCCATTAAACACTAATTAGATGTAGTTATATTCCAGATCTTTAGTTCAGTGTTGAGTAATAAAGTATGTGAATTTGGGTAAAAAGATGAAATTGGTAAATAATGTCATTGTAATATTAAAAGAAATATGCCTGTTTGGATTCAATATTGTTGGATTTTGGCTTAATTGTTGTAAATATGTCGTTTTTCTCTTTTTGAATAAAAAGGCATTATTTTGAAATCACAAGAGATACGATAAAACGACTGAAAAAGGTAAAAGTGGTGCAAATAAACGTACAAATATATATATATATATATGTACACACACACACATATATATATATATATATAGACACACACACATATTTGTTCGTAATTTGCATCAACTATTCCAAATTACACATTAACATATATTTCTTGTGATTTGAAAATATGTCAATTCCACTAATTAGGCATAATTTACAATGATTACGGCTAATGGTCTTTTTGTAAGATTTGAAACCTTTTTGCAAGACTGAATGAAAAAAGGAATGCTTGGTTGTAAATTAAACAAAATCATTAAATTTAAAGGAATAACAATAAATAATAAATACAATAAGTACGTTGACCGCACGAAAACATAAAATATAAATATAAACATTTTATCCATCCAAACCAGCGTAAAATGGTAAAATATACATTGTATGAAATGTTTGAATGTTGAATGGTGTTTAATTGAGGAATTATATGAAAATGTAATACATATTGAATTAATATAATTGTGGTGACCATTGTAGCAATTAATATGATTTATTGCTATAAACTGGACCATAAATCAATAAATAACAATTGTAGCCAACATTGATTGGGGTAAGCAAATATAATATGAAATGGCTACAATTCCTTAATTAATTATTATAAATGTTGTACAACCCAATTAGGAAATTTGAATTATAACTACATTTAGACATGAGGTTAAGCTTAACTTGTGGTAGAAGTCCGCCCAGAACCGACCGACAAATCCAACTTCTACAGGTGGTAAGCTTAATGTGAGGGGTCTAATGAATAAATGTGAATGTACTAAGGCACGAGGATAAGTTCAACTTTTGGAAGAAGTCTGCATGGAACCGACCGACAAATCCAGCATCCACCGGTAGTGAACTTAATGTGAGAGGTCGGATGCATGAATATATATATATATATATATACATACATACATACATACATACATACATACATACATATACATATAAATATAAATCAACAAATAAATAAATAAGTAAACAAGAGTATTAATTGTCTGTTCGGGTACAACAAGTAGATGCTTTAGGACTGATAAGATAAGGATATCCATTGTGAATTAGTGCCTCACAAAACTTATGATCGTTAGGCTCATAATTGACATTAGTTATAATGAATGGAATAATAAGGAGATTAATGGAAATTGATTGTTGTTCAAACAATAAGTCCAATTAGGGAAGTAATCAAATAAATATCCTAGGATAAAGAGGACATAACTTTCCTTATTTATATTAATGAATATAGAACTTATAATTAAATGTAGAGTTGGACTTAGTAGGTTAATGATGTAAAATACAATTAACCATAAAAACCCATGACAATAATATTTCCTTGTAGAGTAACTAAATAGAAAAGGCGTGATGACATGGCCAACTTTATCCCAATAGGGAAAGGTACTAAGGGCTAATGGGGTATGAACCTAATAACCTTCGCGTATGGTCCCCTTCCTAGGTGTTAAGTGGCTAGGGTTGGAGAGTCCACATGGGAATTGGTCTTTCAGTTTAAGGGGGCTTAAATGGCAGGTTTGTGTAAGCCTACCCAAACCTGGAAACTAAAACGTCAAATATGGCTACCAATCCTACGGGAAGTAGAAACCGACTAAGAGGGTTATCTAATAAGGTCAGCTAGATGGTGTAGCGAACGATAAAATACCATCTCTCACCTTATGCGGGGCAAGGGTATATGCGTGAATGATGGAAGCCTTAACTAGTAGGTCCCGTTGCTAGTACCCTCTAGTTTATGCTAATGTTTAATAAATTATCGATAAATAATAAGTGACCAATAGGTCCTCCTATGGTCTTAAGTGATCATAGGGAATCCACCCTATCTGTAACGGCCGGGAATTTCGCTCGATCTGAATCGATCGTTAAACCGACTAAGACCGTTCGAAAACCCCTGATCGTTTTGAGAACAGGACAAATTGGAACGCAAACAGAAGAACATTTCCTTGTTATTACAACAATTCCATCAGATACAAGAATATACAGAGTATAACTGAATAAATTACATTCAACAAATATCAGAGATTTAAATTACATTTAAATACATCGCAGCGGAAAATAATACAAAAGCACAACTAGAAGTGATACACGGATACAGAGCTTTCCGAGCATCGTTCCAGCTGTAAATCAGGACCCTGTGAATATAAATCTGAAAAACCAAAACGACTAGCTGCCCGTGTGGAAAATAGGGGCACCCAGAGTTTAGGTTAAAACAATAAATTCCAGGTCAGTCATGTGACTGGTGTGAGAACTAAAACAGTTATTAATCTTTATTTTAAAGTTGGGTAAATCAAGGGACCACGCCGTATAACACGGAACGGGTTTCCTCCCAAGAATACCAGTGCATAGAACAAACATCGCAATGCTAAATAAAGAAAAATGAAGCTGTTATAAGACCCAGGTCCCATCACACAATGCAACGCAAGCCGTAGGATAGGATTTTTTCCTTATAACAGCCAAAGTATGCTTGATACGTTTAAAATACATTATTTGATACTATTATAGGTGTATAGTGTCAAAACAATTTCAATCATAAATATCAATCATAGGCGGCATGAATGACCCATACCACTATGTCGCCATACTAGGTTCTACAAATAAAACCGCAATATCACGTATTGGAAATTGGATTTCCGTCATGAGTCAAGGCAAGGGGCAAGCTCCTCTCCGCGTTCGAGACACTCTAGCAAATGCCTCAGGACCCCACTATGATCCTTGGAATCGGCTGTGCCGGTCCTCTCTTACTTTTGAGGATTGGCAATTCCTGAACATACGTTTCCTGGTCCTTACAGACCTATATCCGAGGCGCCTCGTATCCAACAACCATACAGGTGAAAAGTATATAAATGTCAGGGCTGGTAGGTCACTGACACCACCTTAGCTAGAAAGAAACGTCGTGCTCTCCCAGTGGTCCGTCTCCCGTTTTTGACTCATACCGAGGTGTGAGGCTCGCGAATTCACCTTATACACAAAGCTACGCCACACAGGCCGTGCTTTGATCATCAACCACAAGACTTTGCTTTTCAACAGAAGCCTTGATCAATTGCCACTTACGCGTGCCACACTGGCAATTCAGTCCATGCGACTGATGTCCATCGATATACAACCTCTAAGCTCGTACGTCTCAGAGAAGGGCGTTAAGCAAGAGAATAAATTCTCCGCCGTCAAACAGATGTATATTTAATAGAGATCAATCAACACAGAATAAAATCCAATGTCAGACACACAATCCATTTACAAGTTCGTTCTGGGTCTGAACGAAACCGGAGGCATTTTCCTCGCATATCCATCCATCTCCAAGTACGTCTAGACGATCACCAACTGTTTCCCTCATCTTGGGTGTACATCCCAATCGAGATCATCAGTACTCACCCAAACGATGTGAAGACTTCCGGTCTTCAACCACCGTCTTCATCTTCGACATCTCGTCGAATCGGTTATTCAGAATGGGTATAACC
Source organism: Allium sativum (assembly GCA_030737875.1). Classification (NCBI taxonomy): domain Eukaryota; kingdom Viridiplantae; phylum Streptophyta; class Magnoliopsida; order Asparagales; family Amaryllidaceae; genus Allium; species Allium sativum. The sequence continues at coordinate 2,706 of JASFAX010001771.1, read as the reverse complement.
CGGCCTTTCTGAATAACCCACATATATAATAAACAAATGTTACACAAACACAACGAACGCCTCATTCCAATTCAGAATATTCTTTTATTCACAAAATCACATTCTTAGGGAAAGGTTCCCATTAATTTTATCCAAGATAAATTCTTCTAAATTTATTCTTTAATCTTCCTTTGGATATCATTTCAAACCAAATTATGGTTTTACTAACTAGTCGGGATTAGCGAACCACACCGAAGTAATTATTTATTTTATTTTCCAATCCCAACCTATTTATCCCATGGAGAAACTGGTAATACTCCATATCTAACACCACAGTGTTATCGGTAAAATTAATTACCATTTCACGTTCAAATCTAATTAAAGAATTAACTATCGCATTGGAGCAAAACTGGTGGTACTCCATTCTCGATCACCTTTCAGATTTGATAATTTAGATTATCAATTCACTTTTTAATCCAATTAAAGATTCATTAAAACTCCACTTAGTTTCAATCTTTTCAAAAATCAACATCCTGCCTTTAACTGGGTTAAAGAACCAATGTCATCTAAAACACGATTCGCGATAAACCCAAATCACATTTGATATTAAATACAAGGCTCTGAATAGAAAATATATCGGCTTATATTCAATATCAAATTCTGAAACCAATATATATCGTATTGGAAATAACGATATAAAATATATCTTTCAAATTCCCATAATAATATCTGTATAGTCACGAAATCCAACATCGAAATATCCCGAAGATAATTTCGATTCAACTCCAGTCCAATTCACGTATTGGGAATATTGATTATTTTTAAAATCACTTTCAAATTCAATTTATTTATTTCAAAAATAAATTGATTTTAATTCTAGTTCAAAACTAGTTCATTTCGATAAAAATCTATTTTTATCTTTTCAAATGTGGAATTCTTCAGCTCAATTTTTTCCAAATCATTTCTTATGATTTTACACAAATTATAGATATTTTTAATAATTTTATCAAGGCCCGTACAGTCGATTTCCATCAACGGCCATCGAACTGCACTTACAACGACCTTTTTCAAATTTGATTTGGTCATAATTCCAAATCCAACCGTTAGATTTCAAATTTCTAGTATTCATTGGAAAGCTCTTTTCGATACGAACACAACGGTTCTGGTTTTAGGAGAATCCGACGGTCGGATCTCCCGCAACGTCAATTCGAAGTCAATGGTCGAAATTCACGAACTGCCGCGGCGCGGCGCGTTCTATTCAGGCCATTATATATTATATATATTTCGTCGATTTCCTTTTAAAACGTATTTTATAAATCGTTTTAAATTCGTTTTCAAAACCATTTCAACGCTACATTCAATTTCAAATCGATTTGATTTCAATTCAAATCGAATTCATTTTAATTTTATTTATTTCGAATTCAAATTCGTTTCAATTCAAATTCTAATTCATTTCACATTGATTTCAATTCAATTTCAGTTCGTTTTAAATTTCATTCAAAACGATTTCAATTCGTTTTTAACTCCATTTCAATTTAATTCAATTTGAATTCATTTCAATTTAATTCGAATTCAAATTCACTTTCTATTCAATTTGAATTCAAATTCACTTTCTATTCAATTCGAATCGAATTCATTTTCTATTCGATTCGAATTCATTTCAAATTGATTCAATAAAATTTCAATTTGAATTTTAATCTAATTTAATTTGAATTTCATTTCAAATTGATTCAAATTCTAATTTAATTTGAATTTCATTTCAAATTGATTCAAATTCTAATTTAATTTCAAAATATTAAATTTTGAAATTACTTTTCAATATTCATTGTGAAACGAATAAAATCGGTATAAATATCGTTCGTGTCAAATTAACGCATCTCTAATCAACACGCTTTATATTTTTCAAAAAACTTCTTTATTCTATTCAACAAATGAATATATATTCTATTCAACACATGAATCTTTACTTCTTTCAACACACGACTATTTTTGTTATGTAAAATATTTTATAAAATCATGGTATCTATCGTTTGATTTTAATTAGACTCCACCATGAAGTAGTTCTAATTTTAAATATGATAAAGATGTGAATTTTATTATTAAAATATTTTACTCAACACACAAATAGTTTCAACACATGAACATCGTCGACACATGACTATTTTTATATTCAACACATGAATTTTCTTTTATAATATTCATTATTTTTCAGATTGGAATGAGGCCCAATCAATCACCATATAATGTTAATTATGTGGATTCCATACAACACATGTATATAATACCAACGATAACCAATCAACCATCATCCAAGGTGCACCACACAACTGCATAAGTATCAAATATAAATAATCAACGCTTACACGGCCTGTCGACCAATCGATCGACATACAATTAAATAATTGGGATTAGTGTACTCAAATATCATCCCAACACCCGTGTGGGGTTTCAAATCAACAAACACATATTTTTATTCGTGCAGTTGGGCGATGTGTAAAATTTATCATCCCAATCAATATCAGTCAAATCAGTGTATATAAACAAATCGGCCGATTTGTTTATAAATATTTATTTATTCACTTTCACGTTAAAAATTAAATTTTTAAATATAATTAATTTATTTCAACTATCTACATTTTATTATCGATTTCACATCAACAACACAAACAAATTTCACAACATACCAATTAAACAAACAAGCCATCCATGGTCTGTGGATGACAGGTG
>JASFAX010000186.1:0-84634 GCA_030737875.1 Allium sativum | reverse complement strand
TATCATGGATGGCAGAATGGTGATAGATAAAGGAGATGGTCGTGAAATAATTACCAATTCAAAGATATTATAATAAATGTTCAACCATCATGAAATTCTAAATAAAATCTTCTCCTGTTGTGAAATATACTGCAGTCAAGGTTCATCATAATTTCAAAATCTAGTAATAATTTTGATGAATTATAAATACAATCCAATTTGGATATTGATTTCAATTTCTGAATGAATAATCAATAAATAATCTTAAAATTGAAAATCAATTACAAGAGAAATATAGCTATACAGGACAAGAGGGATCAAAATATATACAAATTTTTTTTAGCACATCTGATACCAATTGGTGTCCTTATTAACAAATTTTAATCACAAAGCCCAACAAGACAAGATCAACAAATTTGGCACATTTATCAGAACTGCATACAAGAACAAGCAGTTATTTGAAAAACAGTATCAGAGCAGAAACCAGATCATAAACAAGCAATTTCCAAAATATTTCCAAAATAATATCAGAGCAGCACAAGAAATAGTTTCAAATTAGACTTGTCAAGATGATGGTCACATAAGATGATTCATGATCCAATGATTAAAAATACGATTTATTTGATATCATTTGAGGAATATGAAACTCTTAAGATTCAGTGAATCAATCACACCAGATTATTATTTTCAGATTCAATATATGTGTGAGATTCAATAAATCTATAATTTCAAATGATTTTAAACAAACAAATCAAATAACCATGAAATAATAGAGAGATTTAAGACCATTTTTTTTCAAAGAAAGTTTCCAAAATTATTTCTGACAAGTACACGAGAAATATCAGATCATTTACATTAAGTTTGAGATGTATTCATGATAAAAATAATTTATTTGAAATCACTTGAATCGAAGTCAAATTTGAGATACATAAGATTAATAACTTCAAATTTAAGTGTGTGTGATTCAAAATATCAAGAATTTCAGATGATTTCAAACAAAACTAATTTCAACCATAATAATCATGAATAAAGATAACTTTCAAGATGTATCACTGATTTAAGACAATTTAAAACATTCAAGCCAATCTGAAAATTCCTGAAATTATCACAGCTGATAAATAACAGAGTGCTCTAATGAGTATAAATTTTCAAGTCTTTCCAAAATGAATTAGAAGAGACTCAAAACAGCAAAGGTGTGCGAAATTCCAAAAAACTTTCAGATCTTCAAAAATTTAGAATTCGAATTAATAGTGTTCAAGATATGACAAGAATGCATCAACACTGTTATGAATTCAGAGAATCAGAAAACAAACTTCAAATCAATTGCAGATATTTACAAAAATAAATTCAAGATCTGGAAATGATTAAAAACATCAGAGTTTTATACAAATGAAGCGAATTTCCAGAAAAATATGAATTCTGCAATTGGAAGTTAAGGAAGCCTAAGAAGTTACAAAGATATGACAGTGACAAATCAAAAAAAATAAAAAATAAACAGAAGGGACAGAAGGAGAAATAAACAAAGAAAATAAAAATAGAGAATATTTACAAAGGTGAGTTTAGAGATCATACCAAAATCCAATGTAAACCAGAATCTCTAACTCAACAGATGTTGCTTAAGGAACTGTGAATGATTTAGTGACATGAAGCAGTTTGAATCCAGTTTTTCTTTTGCAATGCAGTTCCTCAGCCTCCTCGGGTACCTAACAATTTAAAGGATCGAGTGGTCTAACAAAAATTGTTTTTCCACTTATAGCTATGTGTCGAACTTTCGGTACCCAAACTTGTTTGTATAACCATCCATTAGAATTTACCTTTGTACCCTTTGGAACCAAAAACTGTTTGAATTTAGTAAAAATGAATTTATTTTCTTTTGGGGCCCAAGAATGTTTAAACGGATTATTCTCAAACAAATTCACATCTCGCTTTTGATTTAAAAATCCTTTGAAATTGTTAGAGTTTAAATTTTCAAAACAAACATTTCCAATGCGATTAAAAGGATTTTTACGATCATCTGAATTTCATTTTTCCAAAACATTGATTTTCCCAAAACCGAGTCCATGTTTATTTCCAAAAGAAGAATGATTTTTCAACAACATATTCAACGATTTTTCTCCATTAGAAAATTTATTCAGAGTTGATTCAAGTCGTTGGATTTTAGTTTTAAGATCGTTATTTTCTTTGATTAAATCTGAACAATGATTATTAGCAATCTTTCTTTCAGCGTCATGTTGTTTCAAAACCAAATTTTCAATTTCAAGAAGTTTAATTTTGGTTTGGGACTCAGATATTTCAAAATCAAAATGTTTTTGCTTTTCGAAATCTAGTTTTTCAAAATCTTTGAATTTTGTAATTTCATTTTAAAGCCGTTTCAAAATGGATTCAGTTTTTAGAGAATTTTGTTTTTCAACAATAATATGTTTGGAATTAATATTAGCCAACTCCTCTTGCAAAACATTATTTTTATGAATTAATTAATCCCTGTCATTTTTCAAAATTAAAATTTCATTTTAAAACTTTCTAAGATTTTCTTTAAGATGAGCTACATCAGTTTTCAAAATCATACAACTTTTGTAGTTGGAGTTTTCAAAGTTTCAATTTCAAATCATTATTTTTACATTGCAACTCAGTGTTTTTAGATTTCACAATTTTATTCTTCCGTTGGAGACAATTTACAGTTTTAGTTAAATCAATACAATGAGAAACCAATTCTTCATATGAAGAGATCTCCATCAGCTGATCCATCTGAATTATCATATGTAAATCCTGTTAAGCAGAAACCTGAATCTGAGTTGGTTGTTGAGGATTTTGAGCAACTGTCAGATTTTCCATACAGTGTGTTGAGAGTTTTCCAAATGTCCTGCGCAGTTAAACAATGAGAGATAAATTTTAATTGATCACTATCAAGATAAGAATAAATAGTATGCATAACACGAGCATTCAAAACCTTATTCTTCTTACCAAACATATCTCCCAAATTTTCAATAATATTCCAATATTCAAAATTAACAGATTTTAAATATAATTCGAATTTTGATTTCCATATTAAAAAATCAGTTCCATTGAATATTATTGGAATATGTAACAATAGGAAATTTTGCTCGATCGCGAAACCGACCAAGACTGTTCGAAACCCCGAATTGCTTTGGGGACAAGACGAATCAGAACACAAACAGAAGAACATTTCATTGTTAATAACAACAATTCCATCAGAATACAAGAATATACAGAGTATGAATAAACATTACACATTGATAAATATCAGAGATTTAAATTACATTTAAATACATAGCATCAGAAAAATACAAAACATAACTAAAAGAAATACGCGGATACAGAGCTTTCCGAATATCACTTCAGCTATAAACCAGGATCCTGTGAACATAAATCTGCAAAACCCAACTACTAGCGGCCCGTGCGGAAAATAAGGGCACCCAGAGTTTAGGTTAAAACAATAAACTCCGGGTCAGTCATGTGACTGGTGTGAGAACTAAAAGAAGTTATTAATATTTATTTTTAAAGTTAGGTAAATCAAGGGACCACGTCGTATAACCCGGAACGAGTTTCCTCCCAAGAATACCAGTGCATAAAACAAACAACGCAATGCTAAATAAAGAAAAATGAAGCTATTATAAGACCCAGGTCCCTTCACACAATGCAACGCAAGCCGGAGGATAGGGTTTTACCTTATAATAGCCAAAGAATGCTTGATACGTTTAAAAACAGATTATTTTGATATTACTATAAGTGTATAGTGTCAAAACAATTTCAATCATAAGTATCAATCATAGACGACATGGGTACCATATATCATGTCGCCATACTAGGCTCTACAAATAAAACCAAAATGTCACGTATCGGAAATTGGATTTCCGTCATGAGTCAAGGCAAGGGGCAAGCACCTCTCCGTTCGAGACACTCTAGCAAATGTCTCAGGACCACACACAACGATCCTTGGATCCTCCAAGGTCGATCCTCTCCTACTTTTGAGGATTAATTATTCCTGAACACACGTTTACCGGTCCAATAGGACCTATATCCGAGGCGCCTCGCATCCAACAACCACACAGGTAAAAAGTATATAAATGTCAGGGCTGGTAGGTCACTGACATCACCCATAGCTAGAAAGAAACGTCGTGCACTCCTTGGGTCCTTATCCCGTTTTTGACTCATACCGAGGTGTGAGACTCGCGAATTAACGCCATACACAAAGCTGTGCCACATAGGCCGTGCTTTGATGATCAACCACAAGACTTTGCTTTTCAACAGAAGCCTTGATCATTTGCCACTTAGGCATGCCACATAGGCAATTCATGCCATGCGATTGATATGCATCAATATATAACCTCTGAGCTCATACGTCTCAAAGAAGGGCGTTAAGCAAGAGAATAACATCTCCGCCGCCAAACAGATATATATTTAATAGAAATCAATCACACAGAATAAAATCCAATGTCAGACACACAGTCTATTTACAAGTTCGTTCTGGGTCTGAATGAAACCGGAGGAACCTTATTCCTCGCATATCCATCGATCTCCAAGTACGTTTGGACGATCACCCACTGATTCCCTCCTCTTGGGTGTACAGCCCAATCAAGATCATCAATAATCATCCAAACAATGTGAAGACCTCCGGTCTTCAACCACCGTCTTCATCTTCGACTTATCATCGAATCGGTTATTCAGAATGGGTATAAACCCGGCCTTTCCGAATAACCCGCGTATATAATAAACAAGTGTTACACAAACACAACATACGTCTCATTCCAATTCAGAGTATTCTTTTATTCAAATATTCACATTCTTAGGGAAAGGTACCCATTAATTTTATCAAAGATAAATTCTTCTAAATTTATTCTTTAATCTTCCTTTGGATATCATTTCAAACCATGTTAAGGTCTTCCAAACTAGTCAGGATTAGCGAACCACACCGAAGTAATCATTTATTTTATTTCCCAATCCCAACCTATTCATCCCATGGAGCAAAACTGGTAATACTCCATATCTAACACCACGGAGCTATCAGTAAAATTAATTACCATTTCACGTTCAAATCTAATTAAAGATTTAACTATCGCTTGGAGCAAAACTGGTGATACTCAATCTTCGATCACTTTAATCTAATTAAAGATTCATTAAAAATCCACTTAGTTTTAATCTTCCCAAAATTCAATATCCTGTCTTTAACTGGGTTAAAGAACCAATGTCATCTAAAACACGGTTCACGATAAACCCAAAATCACATTCCATTGTTAATCGGGTTTAAGAACAGGTGTTATTCAAAACACTGCTCACGATAAACACCAAAAACCAATTTAAATTCAATTCCAATTAAATACTAATTAACTGGACAATTTCACTAAATCTTAATTAAAAGATTTACTCTTTTCGTAACTGGGTTCAAGAACATTGTTATTTAAGACACCATTCACGACGAATCCAAAATCCCATTTGATGTTAAATACAAGGCTCTGAATAGAAAACATATCAGCTTATATTCACTATCAAATTCTGAAATCAACAAATATCGTATTGGAAATAACGATATAAATATATCTTTCAAATTTCCACAACCATATCTGTATAATCACGAAATCCAACATCGAAATATTCCGAAGAGAACTTCGATTCAAATACATTCTAATTCGTATATTGGAAATTCTGATTATTTTTAAAACCACTTCAAATCCAATTTATTTATTCAAAAACATTGGATTATAATTCTAGTTCATAACTAGTTCATTTCGATAAAAATATTTTTTTATCCTTTTTAAATATGGGATTTTTCACCCCAATTCTTTATAAATCATTTATTATGATTTTACACAAATTATTGATATTTTTGATAATTTTATCAAGGCCCATACAGTCGGTTTCCAATAACGGTCATCGAACTACACTTACAGCGACCTTTTCCAAATTTGATTTTGACATAATTCCAAATCCAAACATTAGATTTCAAATCTCTTATATTCATTGGAAAGCACTTTCCGATACGAACCAAACGGTTTCGGTTTCAGGAGAATTCGACTGTCGGATCTCCCGTAACGTCAGTTCAAAGTCAATGGTCGAAATTCGCGAACTGCCACGGCGCAACGCATTCTATTCGGGCCATTAATATATATATATATATATATATATATATATATATATATATATATTATATTTCGTCGATTTCAATTCTAAACGTATTTTATAAATCGTTTTAAATTCGTTTTCAAAACAATTTCAACTTCATATTCAATTTCAAATCAAAATTGAATATTTCATATCATTAATATATAAATGATAGTATTTTCAAAACGTTATATTTTGAAATCACTTCTTTTTCTATATTCGTTATAAAAACAAATATAATCGATATAAATATCGTTCGCGTCAAAATGGCGCAAATCTAATCAACACGGCTTTATATATTTCAATAACTTCGTTATTCTATTCAACAAATGAATATTTTCTTCAACACATGAATATATATTTTATTCAACACATGAATATTTATTAATTCTTACTTACGATAAAAATGTGAATTTTATTGCATAAATATTTTGTTCAACACATGAATCGTTTCAACACATGAACATTTTCAACACATGAATGGTTTCAACACATGAATATTTTCAACACATGAATATCGTCAACACATGACTATTTTGTTTATTCAACACATGAATATAATTTGTTTTCTAAATCGGAATGAGACCCACTCAATGACCATATAATGTTTATTATATGGATTCCATATAACACATGTATATAATAGCAATGATAAATAATCAACCATCATCCAGAGTGCAACACACAACTGCATGAGCATTAAATATAACTAATTAACGCTCACACTGTAACGACCAAAATTTCGAACACATCGGAAGTCGTGCCATTAATAAGAATAAGAATAGATAGAAGATAAATCACAGAAAAACATCAGAATCTCATAGCGGATTTTTTTTACAAAAGTTGATACATCATAATATTACACAACAGTACATACTACATCAGAGCATATTGATCCTAGTGGTATAAGCCATTCATAGTACATTCTTAATTATACATATCATTGACGACTAACTTGCAGACTTAATAATTATATAGTAGATAAGATAGGTAGACCGGAACACAGAAGTCTTCATCCAGCTTCACAAGTTTTATCCAAATCCAGATTCACTTGTCTATTCATAACAAGTGTTATGAATACCCAAGAGTTTAAGGGAAACACATAAAAATAAACTCCGGGTCAGTGAATGGTATGAGTAAACAGTTTAAAACAGATTAAAGAAATAAAATATCTCATAAGACCACGCCATGAATACGGAACGGGTTTTTATCTTATGAGATCAAAACACTTTGTATACCTGAAATCAGATATTATCATAGGGTCTATAAGTTTCACAAATAATTTAGAATCTAGAAGAATGCTTGCATCTCATATTCTCCTATATAGTATACAAATAAAAACCGCTTGGATCTTATGGATAATGGATTTCCGACTATGACAAGGTATGGGACCACCATCCTATCGTGTATCTCTAGAGGCGAATACACCTGGGTTCAACAATAACGTCTTTCAACCCGGCCTACACATGACCGACCACTCATTTCTCTTGAGTGTATCGAATGTATATCACCAACGGTTATGCTCAAACCACCGTTTCCCAAAAAGGGACAACATCAAAATAGGTTAAAGAAGTAAAAAGAATTTCTCTAAATAGGTGATTATACACCCTAATGGGAGCGACCCACATAGCCATGCTGCCTGCCTGATTTTTGTCATTTCCTGGGTGTGAGGCTTGAGGCTAGACTTACCTTTTCATCATCACTGTTTATTTTCTTTGAATGCTACATAGTCAAATCCATCGGAAATCACTAATTGATTTCCACAAAACTACTCTAGTTGTCAGGCTAAAGAAGTTTCCCTTCTATGCCAGCAACTGGTACGTTTGAAGAAAACAACGTACGTGATTCTTTGGAAATACTCTGTCAGACATTCATCCATACAAGTTGTCCTGGGACTTGACAAACCGAAGGCACTATTCAAGAATAGTCCTTGTATATTGTCGTCTTCAATTTAAAAATCTCTGGCGCACGGCGTATAATCAAATCAAAGTGAAATATTTATTTTGGCCTCGTTGAAATGATTAGCAAACATTTTTCTTTGTAAATTATTAATCTAATATGATTATAATCTAATTACAGTCAAACTGCCCAGTATATGATCATCTGGCCTATATCTGGTATTTTTATTATGTCTTACAAATGGACAGTTTTAGTGTGTGCGTCGCGCACGGTTTTTCTTTCCATTTTGGTTGTCACTTTGAAAATGAATACTTACCTTATTTTTCTTTAGAAAAATATCTCTCATCAGTATTCCTAAATCTGATTATTCGTAAATGGATAAAATTTATGATCTATAATTTACTTTGTATTTTTCTTGTTAAATTTCTCCTTGATTTCTTATACTCGATTTAGTTCTTCTTCTATATACCAATAAAAATTTCTCTTTTTATTTATCGGTCTAAACACGATTAAAATTTACAGTTCTTATTTCATAAAGTACAGAACTGTTCGTGACCGACTGCTTGTATCTGGTAATTGAGATTTACAGTTTAAAACTGACAAATATGTATATGTGTTGCATACGGTTCCTTATTACTTTGTTTGTTTAAAATCTAAATATTTCATTAGTAAATAAATTCTAATTTAAATTACAAAATAAATTTATAATTTAATAAAATTTCATTTTCTGTGTTTAAACTTCTGACAAAACCTTGATCCTGATTCACTTTCTTTATTTGTTACTTAAATAAAAATGCTATTTTTATTTAATATTTTTTTATAAACCATTATTTAATTTAAAAACTAATTTAAATTTTAATTATTTTTTAAAATATTCTTTTTAAAGCTAGAATAATAAAGTACCACTTTTTATAAAGTACCAGTTTAAAACCCCTAGTGTGCGCTCATGAAATCGGCCTCGATCACCACGTTTTCACAAAGTACTACCTTGGCTAATCACTTACCAAAATGCCAAGGTACCATCCTCTTGGATCATGTGATCCTTTCCCTGATCATACCCCAAATCTCATGCGCAACTCATTACCAGGTGGTAGTACCACATGGTAGTACCAACTACCTAAAAACACGGCTGATTGCTCAAAAACCACGTGCGCCAGCCCTCCTCCTTCTTCTTCTTCCTTCCACCATGGCCGTGCACGTGCACTCACCCAGGCCAATGTCAATCACCTCCGACTGTCCCCACCAGTCATCCTCCAAACCCTGATCACGTCGCCACCCTCCGATCCTCTTCCCTCCACCTGAACAGTGTTTTGGCCGTGCCCTCTCATCTTCCAGAAAACCACCGTCCAAGAAAACCCTCCAATCCTCCTCGCCTCGTCCATGTATTGCCGCCCTCTTCTTACCACAACACCACCACACTCCAACGCCCCTATTCCCCTTGGACCGCACCTCCCTAGGCCCACCGTCGCCGAGCAGTTCCGTGATAAAAAACCGAACCCAAAACCCCATTAAAAAAAACTATTTCGATTCAATCCTTCAATCCCCCACATTAGAACAATTATTTAGGATTTTTCCGAGCATCCCTAAACCCAGATGATGCTTCACCTTCGACCACACCACCCCTAATCAACTGGATGATCGGAAATTGCCCCGAGTACCAATTTTGATCATCCCAAGATTTCTCATGATTTAGGTAGTTAAAAATCTTGATTTTTTTTTTAAAATCATCATTTTGATCTATCATTCCATCTATGTAATCAAATCAAGTTTTTGAGCCACTTAAAAATACACTTGATTTTGTGATTACAGAGAGCTTCCTGTATATTTCTGTTTTAAAATACACTGAAGTCTTTAGTAAAGATTTTTTTTCATTTTGAATCATTGAATGATTATGTAAGGGTTTTAAAACAAGCATGACACCTTATTCTAATCCCACTAACATATATTTGCTGATCCATTAGGATTTGTAGTGTTCAAACACAAGTAATAGGTCTGGAAAGCAATGTCAACAATATCCCTTTTTAACACTTTGGTCCTTAAGGTTTCATTTAACAATCAACGGTTCTACATCATACCAAATAAGCAACCCATACAAACCATATTATTGAACAAGAATACAAAAGGATTCAATGTTTAAATCATAGTTCAAAACAGTAAAACTGCAGGAAATTTAAAATAGTTTTACTCACTTGAATTGCTTAAAACCCTTGGCTTTATTCCCTCTGGATGTTCTTATTCAGGTGTTTGTGTTGTGTGGGAAGTGTATGTGCTTATGGTCTTTATATAGTGGAGAAATGAATAAAATAAGTGTGCAAAAATCAGTTTTTAGATTTTGATTTGTGACAATTGATTGACAATTCACAAAATCTCTTCCTCTTACCAAATCAAAACACTACTGCCCAATATCACATGGCTTGCCTCAGCCACCATCACCCTTAGAAATCTCCTTGCGCAAATCACCCCTTTACCCCATTGGCTTATCATAAACATTACTTTAAATGCCATTGTACAACCATGTGCTTCGCCAAATCTTCCTTGTTTTAAAACAAATAATAGCATCCATTTGTGTACCATATATATTCAGTTTTTCATTGAGTTTTCAACCCAAAATCTCACATTAAAATTTGATGTAACATGGAAACATAAAATACTTTTACTTGCCTTCCAAGGTTTTTGATAAAATCTGAAAGTTTGGTACAGTAAAGATCTCAACCATGTGATGAAATGGACATGAAAAATCTAAAAAAAATCTATGTGTTAGTGTTTATCTAGTGTAGGTGAAAATCTATGGTATATACAAGGATTTGGCAAGATCCTTTGGCACATGTTTTATGACAAGATAAACATGTTTTTTAAAATTACAAAAGAAGATGTCATTTTCAGAAAACCTTGAGAGGAAAGAAAACGATTATAAACTGAAAATACATTGTTCTAAAGTGATTTTGCCATGTGAACAAATATTTTCTCTAGATTCTCTTTACTAGTTTAGTACTTGAGTAGGTTGTATCCTTGATTTATTGTTCATGAAACATGCTTGCAAAAGAAAAGGCCACTTTCATGATTTGGTCTTGTACAAGTGAATGTGAACTTGTAATTAAACTTGCTTTGACAAAATGGGTTTTGGCATGTTTAATTTCAAGTGTTAAAAGTTTTTAAATCAAGGATTTACAAAAACTCAAATTCTAAATCCTTTAAAAAAAATATGAACAAAACACATGAAAAAATGGCATTTTAAACACTTACTATGAATAAGTGTTATTCTATATACATGAATAAAATCAATTTAAACAAATGCTATCAAATACATGCTATTATACCTGATAGTGAAAAAAATGGAATTTGGTAAATGTTGTGCTACATGCATATAAAAATGCTATTATACATACACAAAAGAAAGAATGCAATTTAAACCTTTGACATGTTTAAAATATTTTAAAGTCTTGATTTTTAAATCGTATTTATAAATACGTACTTACGATAAGTTAATATCTGTGTCAGTGATATGTGTAAAACCCGGGTCATTACAATCTACCCCTTTTATAAAAATTTCGTCCTCGAAATTTGTAAACAGTATATTAGAGTTATAAACTTATATATAAATAATTAAATACATCAGCAATTTTCCTATACATAACCAAAAATATCTGTCCAAATTCCCTTTTTAACTAGTCAGTCAATTTACTTAACTCCGTTAAGTATTTCCCACAATCTTCATTAATTATCTCCATTTCGGGACTCACAAATCTGATTTAATTTCACAAATCGACCTGTTCACATTCCTTGAGTTCATATCCAATTAATGCTTAAGTCCAATCTTAATTTCTGGAAATTCAAAATTTAATACAATTTAAAAATTCTAACTCGATTTCCGGTATCAATATGATTGGATATTATTCTAATTTATTCCAACCATATTTAATTTATCTTAAGGCTGATCCTGGTTAATTAACTCCTTTTATCTAAAAAGAGTAAGGTACCTTCTGAAGCTCCTTCCATTTTCACATTCTCAGAAGTTGATGACTTATCCATTAAAGCATAGATCTTTGGTTGCTGTGCCTTTTTCATAAGTGGACAGTCTTTAACCAAGTGTCCAGGCTGTTGACAGTTATAGCATGAAATTTTTTAGGGAATAGCATCACTTGTTCCCTTTGTTTTCTGTTGAGGTTGCTCCGGTTGCTGAGTCTGTTGTGGCTTTTCTACTGCTGGCTTCGTACAAAACCTAGCAATGTGTCCCTTCTCCTTGCAGTTATGGCATTGTGTATCTTTATAACGCTCTTTGGCTTTCTCCCCCATCTTTGGTATTCCCTTGTTGTTCCAGTTCAGATTAAATTTCCTTTTGTTGGAATTCTCGCCACTGGGCTCTCCTGTCTGCTGTTTAGCAACTGGCTTCTTTCCCTCTAGTGCCTCATAACAAACTGCCATATCAACTAGATCGACAAATGGAATCTTAAGATGTCCAATCATTTGAACTTGCTGGCTATCCTTCAATCCTGCTATAAACATTTCATTTTTCTTGAGTGGGGTATTGATCAGTTCTGGCCCGAAACAAGAAAGTGAATTGAACTTGTTCTCATATTCAGATACTTTCATGTTTCCTTGTTTGAGATCGATGAAATCCCGATACATTCTCGTCTTTCCTCCAGCAGGTAGAAATTGTGCTTCGAAAGCTTCTTTGAATTTTTCCCAAGTGAAATCTTCCTCAGGAACATTTGTGGTCTGAGCATCCCACCAAATTGCAGCAACTTCTTAAAATTGCCACGATGCTAAGAGACGTTTCTGCTCATCCTTCAATTTCAGTCCTTTGAAAATCCTCTCACAGGATCTCAACCATGCTTGGACTTCAATGAAAGATTCCGTCCCTTTGAAAACTTTTCCTCCCAGAGTCGTATATTCTTTACAAATAGTTGCAAAGCTTTTATCCTGCTGGACTGGTGCAACTTCCTCCACAGTCTCTCCTTGATCCTGGGATCCAGTATTACGACCCGTAGTAGTGGAAGTTCCACTAGCTCGACCTCTTCGTCCTCGGCTACTCATTTTAATTACCTGAATATAACAGGTCGTCATTTCAGACTTGATTGGATAACTAACTTAGGTATATCATTCAAGTTGATTTATTTTAAATTTTCAAAAATACGCTCTCTCACACTCAACCAAAGCCTAGGCAATCAGTAACCTAAGCTCTAATACCAACTGTAACGACCCAAATTTCGAACACATCGGAAGTCGTGCCATTAATAAGAATAAGAATAGATAAAAGATAAATCACAGAGAAACACCAGAATCTCACAGCGGATTTTTTATAGAAAAGCTGATACTTCATAATATTACACAACAGTACATATTACATCAGAGCATATTTATCCTATTGGTACAAGCCATTCATAGTACATTCTTAATTATACATATCATTGACGACTAACTTGCAGACTTAATAATTATACAGTAGATAAGATAGGTAGACCAGCACACAGAAGTCTTCATCCAGCTTCATAAATTTTATCCAAATCCTGATTCACTTGTCTATTCATAACAAGTGTTATGAATACCCAAGAGTTTAAGGGAAACACAGAAAAATAAACTCCGGGTCAGACAGGGGACTGGTACGAGTAAACCGTTTAAAACAGATTAAAGAAATAAAATATCTCATAAGACAACACCGTGAATACGGAATGGGTTTTTACCTTATGAGATCAAAACACTTTGTATACTTGAAATCAGATATTATCATAGGGTCTATAAGTTTCACAAATAATTTAGAATCTAGAAGAATGCTTGCATCTCACATTCTCCTATATAGTATACAAATAAAAACTGCATGGCTCTTATGGATAATGGATTTCCGACTATGACAAGGTATGGGACCACCTTCCGATCGTGTATCTCTAGAGGCGAATACACCTAGGTTCAACAAGAACGTCTTGCAACCCGACCCACACATGACCGACCACTCATTTTTCTTGAGTGTATCGAATGTATGTCAGTTGGGCTCAAACCACCGTTTCCCGAAAAGGGACAACATCAAAATAGGTTAAAGAAGTTAAAGGAATTTCTATAAATAGGTGATTATACACCCTAATGGGAGCGACCCACATAGCCATGCTGCCTGCCCGATTTTTGTCATTTCCTGGGTGTGAGGCTTGATGCTAGACTTACCTTTTCATCATCACTGTTTATTTTATTTGAATGCCACATAGTCAAATCCATCGGAAATCACTAACTGGTTTCCACAAAAATACTCTGGTTGTCAGGCTAAAGAAGTTTCCCTTCTGTGCCAGCAACTGGTACGTTTGAAGAAAACAACGTACGTGATTCTTTGAAATACTCTGTCAGACATTCGTCCATACAAGTTGCCCCGGGACTGGACAAACCGAAGGCACTATTCAAGAATAGTCCTTGTATATTGTCGTCTTCAGTTTAAAAATATCTGGCGCACGGCGTATAATCAAATCAAAGTGAAATGTTTATTTTGGCCTCGTTGAAATGATTAGCGAACATTTTTCTTTGTAAATTATTAATCTAATATGATTATAATCTAATTACAGTCAAACTGCCCAGTATATGATCATCTGGACTATATCTGGTATTTTTATTATGTCTTACAAATGGACAGTTTTAGTATGTGCGTCGCACACGGTTTTTCTTTCCATTTTGGTTGTCACTTTAAAAATGAATACTTACCTTATTTTTCTTTAGAAAAATATCTCTCATTAGTATTCCAAGTCTGATTATTCATAAATGGATAAAATTTATGATCTATAATTTACTTTGTATTTTTCTTGTTAAATTTCTCCTTAATTTCTTATACTCGATTTAGTTCTTCTTCTATATACCAATAAAAATTTCTCTTTATATTTATCAGTCTAAACATGATTAAAATTTACAGTTCTTATTTCATAAAGTACAGAACTGTTCGTGACCGGCTGCTTGTATCTAGTAATTGAGATTTACAGTTTAAAACAGACAAATATGTATATGTGTTGCATACGGTTCCTTATTACTTTGTTTGTTTAAAATCTAAATATTTCATTAGTAAATACATTCTAATTTAAATTATAAAATAAATTTTTAATTTAATAAAATTACATTTTCTGTGTTTAAAATTTTGACAAAACCTTGATCCTGATTTACTTCCTCTATTTGTTACTTAAATAAAAATGCTATTTTTATTTAAATAATTTTTTTATAAACCATTATTTAATTTAAAAACTAATTTAAATTTTAATTATTTTTTAAAATCCTCTTTTTAAAGCTAAAATAATAAAGTACCACTTTTTATAAAGTACCAGTTTAAAAACCCCAGTGTGCGCTCATGAAATCGGCCCCGGTCACCACGTTTTCGCAAAGTACCACCTTGGCTGATCACTTACAAAAATGCCAAGGTACCATCTTCATGGATCATGTGATCCTTGCCCTGATCATACCCCAAATCTCATGCGCAACTCATTACCAGGTGGCAGTACCACCTGGTAGTACCAACTACCCAAAAACACGGCTGATCACTCAAAAACCACGTGCGCCAGCCCTCTCCTTCTTCTTCTTCCTTCCACCATGGCCGTGCACGTGCACACTCACCCAGGCCAACGTCCATCACCTCCGACCGTCCCCACCAGTCATCCTCCAACCCCTGATCACGTCGCCACCCTCCGATCCTCTTCCCTTCGCCTGAACAGTTTTTTGGCCGTGCCCTCTAATCTTCCCAGAAAACCACCATCCAAGAAAACCCTCCAATCCTCCTAGCCTCATCCATGTGCTGCCACCCTCTACTTTCCACAACACCACCACACTCCGACACCCCTATTCCCCCTAGACCGCACCTCCCTAGGCCCACCGTCGACAAGCAGTTCGTGATCAAAAACCGAACCCAAAACCCCATTAAATAAACTATTTCGATTCAATCCTTCAATCCCTCACATTAGAAAAATTATTTAGGAGTTTTCCTAGTATCCCTGAACCCAAATGATGCTTCACCTTCGACCACACCACCCCTGATCAACTGGATGATCGGAAATTGCCCCGAGTACCAATTTTGATCATCCCAAGATTTCTCATGATTTAGGTAGTTAAAAATCTTGATTTTCTTTTAAAAATCATCATTTTGATCTATCATTCCATCTATGCAATCAAATCAATTTTTTGATCCATTTAAAAATCCACTTAATTTTGTGATTACAGAGAGCTTCCTGTATATTTCTTTAAATACAGTGAAGTCTTTGGCAAAGATTTGTTTCATTTTGAATCATCGAATGATTATGTAAGGGTTTTAAAACAAGTATGACACCTTATTCTAATCCCACTAACATATATTTGCTGATCCATTAGGATCTGTAGTATTCAAACACAAGTAACAGGTCTGGAAACAATGTCAACAATATCCCTTTTTAACACTTTGGTCCCTAAGGTTTCATTTAACAATCGATGGATCTACATCATACCAAATAAGCAACCCATACAAGCCATATTATTGAACAAGAATACAAAAGGATTCAATGTTTAAATCATATTTCAAAACAGTAAAATGACAGGAAATTTAAAACAGAAATTTTAAAATAGTTTTACACACTTGAATTGCTTAAAACCCTTGGCTTTATTCCCTCTGGATGATCTAATTCAGGTGTTTGTGTTGTGAGGGAAGTGTATGTGCTTATGGTCTTTATATAGTGGAGAAATGAATAAAATAAGTGTGCAAAAATCAGTTTTTAGATTTTGATTTTTGACAATTGATTGACAATTCACAAAATCTCTTCCTCATACCAAATCAAAACAATACTACCCAATATCACATGGCTTGCCTCGGCCACCATCACCCCTAGAAATCTCCTTGCACAAACCACCCCTTTACCCCATTGGCCTATCATAAACATTACTTTAAATGCCATTGTACAACCATGTGCTTCACCAGATCTTCCTTGTTTTAAAACAAATAATATCATCCATTTGTGTACCATATATATTCAGTTTTTCATTGGGTTTTCAACCCAAAATCTCACATGAAAATTTGATGTAACATGAAAACATAAAATACTTTTACTTGCCTTCCAAGGTTTTTGCAAAAATATGAAAGTTTGGTACAATAAAATCTCAACCATGTGATGAAATGGACATGAAAAATCTAAAAAAATTCTATGTGTTAGTGTTTATCTAGTGTAGGTGAAAATCTATGGTATATACAAGGATTTGGCAAGATCCTTTGGCACATGTTTTATGACAAGATAAACATGTTTTTTAAAATTGCAAAAGAAGATGTCATTTTCAGAAAATTTTGAGAGGAAAGAAAATGATTTTAAATTGAAAATACATTGTTCTAAAGTGATTTCGCCGTGTGAACAAATATTTCCTCTAGATCCTCCTTACTAGTTTAGTACTAGAGTAGGTTGTATCCTTGATTTATTGTTCATGAAACATGCTTACAAAAGAAAAGGCCACTTTCATGATTTGGTGTTGTACAAGTGAATGTGAACTTGTAATTAAACTTGCTTTGACAAAAAGGGTTTTGGCATGTTTAATTTCAAGTGTTAAAAGTTTTTAAATCAAGGATTTACAAAAACTCAAATTCTAAATCCTTTAAAAAAAATTGAACAAAACATATAGAAAAAATGGCATTTTAAAAACTTGCTATGAATAAGTGTTATTCTATATACATGTATAAAATCAATTTAAACAAACGCTATCAAATACATGCTATTATACCCGATAGTGAAAAAATGGAATTTGGTAAATGCTGTGCTACATGCATATATAAATGCTATTATACATACACAAAAGAAAGAACGCAGTTTAAACCTTTAACATGTTTAAAATATTTTAAAGTATTGATTTTTAAATCGTATTCATAAATACGTACTTACGATAAACTAATATCTGTGTCAGTGATATGTGTAAAACCCGGGTCATTACACACACAGTCTGTCAATCAAACGATCGACATACCACTAAACAATTGGGATTAGTGTACGTCAAATATCATCCCAACACCTGTGTGGGGTTTCAATCCATAGACACTGAATATTATTTGTGCAGTTGGGTGACGGTTAATATTTATCATCCCAATCCATATCAGTAAAATGAGTGTACATAAACAAATCGTCTGATTTGTAAATGAATATTTATTTATTCACCTTCATGTTAAATTTATATTTTTAACGATAAATATTTTATTTCAACACATGAGTACATTTCCATTCATTATGCATCACAATCAATTTTCATCACACAACAAAATAAAACAAGTCGTCCATGGTCTGTGGACAACAGGTGTCGGGTGCTGCTAAGCACCGTTTGAATCCTAGTATATAATTTTAACTATAAAACAAGAGTTAAAGTGAGAAGTTCTCACCGATTAGCTAAACCAAACACCACGAGTCTTCGTATGTAGAAAATCATCGCCGTGCTCGCCTATTGTCACTTTCGTTGTCCGTATCCACTACATATATAAAAACCGCATCTTTATATTGTTGCTATGTATATAAAAATCACATTTTTATAACTACGCTATACGGATAAAAATCACATTTTTTAATAGTGCTACTATATAGATAAAAATTCTATTTTTATAACGGCGTTCATATAATAAAGATCATATTTTTATCACGCTAACTTCACAAGAAAAATTATATTTTTATATCGCTCTTCTTCTAATAAAGATTATATTTTTATATCGCCACACATATAAAAATCACATTTTTATATTCTTAAAACCATACTATTTTTATATCGTTATATATAAATTAAAAATCACTTCTTTATGTTATACATATAAATAAAAATCAAATGTTTAACATCTCTTCCTATATATAAAAATTCGACCTTTATCATATTGAAAATCTAATTTCTATCATATTATAAATCATAGATCTATGTAAATAAAATCCCAGCTTTGTGTATATAAACGTCCTAACTTTATAATTTAAAAAAAATCATATTTTTAGGAAATTAAAATAAAACAAAATCTGAAAACTCACCGTCGAACGGAGGAGTGAGCTTGCTCGCGAATTCAGGTTGGTGGCAGTCTCGAGGCGGCGCACGGGGTGGTGTTGTGGAGCCACGGTGGACTGGAGTAGCGATTTGGGGTTTTCTGATTTGAGAAGGGGGCAAAAGGGAGGCATCGAGTTGGGTTTGGGGCTTGGCGGAGGTCTGGTGGTCGTCGGGGATTGGCTTAGGTGAAGGGGGAGGCTGCGGTGGCGGGGTGTGGGCCAGGGGTGGTGGCGTTCGATTTGGGGGAGGGCTTGGCGGAGGTCTGCGCGGTTTGGTGGTGGGGTCCAGAGATGAACGGAGGAGGGGGTCGTGGGGTGGTGGCGCGGCTCGCCGGAGGGAGGAGGTCGCCATCGATGGTAGCGTGCTAGGGCACGGCTTCTTTTTTTTTTATCTGAGGGTCGGGGAGAGAGAAAGAAGGGTGAGGGAGAGTTAAAAAAAAATTAATATTATTTTTCCTTAAAAAGTTGACTTTGCGTTCGAACATCAAAGAGGCCCAACGACTGCCGTCCCTAGCGTATTACCCCCATTCCGAACACAATGGGATATGTATCGTAAGATGATTCAATCGTTTCGATTAGTTTCATCCAAATCAAAATATAAATCTATATATTGAATTTGAACGCGCATTTCAATTTACTGGGGACACAAATGGACTCTAAAAATTCTCGAAAAATATTTTCTAGCTTTGGATTGACAATACAGTCCTAATAAAACTAATTTCGTCAAATTCTGAGACCGGTTGAAAAATGGCCATTTTCCAGTCGATTAAAATCAACTTAAACTGGTCAAATGCGTTTTCCTTTGCCACGCTCACATATTGACTTCAAAAATTATGAATTTTAAAACCTAGCAATAATTTGACATCACGGATACCCGGAACTAGTTATTAATATTTATTTTTAAAGTTAGGTAAATCAAGGGACCACGTCGTATAACCCGGAACGAGTTTCCTCCCAAGAATACCAGTGCATAAAACAAACAACGCAATGCTAAATAAAGAAAAATGAAGCTATTATAAGACCCAGGTCCCTTCACACAATGCAACGCAAGCCGGAGGATAGGGTTTTACCTTATAATAGCCAAAGAATGCTTGATACGTTTAAAAGCAGATTATTTTGATATTACTATAAGTGTATAGTGTCAAAACAATTTCAATCATAAGTATCAATCATAGACGACATGAGTACCATATATCATGTCGCCATACTAGGCTCTACAAATAAAACCGAAATGTCATGTATCGGAAATTGGATTTCCGTCATAAGTCAAGGCAAGGGGCAAGCTCCTCTCCGTTCGAGACACTCTAGCAAATGTCTCAGGACCACACACAACGATCCTTGGATCCTCCAAGGCCGGTCCTCTCCTAATTTTGAGGATTAATTATTCCTGAACACACGTTTCCCGGTCCAATAGGACCTATATCCGAGGCGCCTCGCATCCAACAACCACACAGGTAAAAAGTATATAAATGTCAGGGCTGGTAGGTCACTGACATCACCCATAGATAGAAAGAAACGTCGTGCACTCCTTGGGTCCTTATCCCGTTTTTGACTAATACCGAGGTGTGAGGCTCGCGAATTAACGCCATACACAACGTTGTGCCACATAGGTCGTGGTTTGATCATCAACCATAAGACTTTGCTTTTCAATAGAAGCCTTGATCATTGGCCACTTAGGCATGCCACACAGGCAATTCATGCCATGCGATTGATATCCGTCAATATATAACCTCTGAGCTCGTACGTCTCAGAGAAGGACGTTAAGCAAGAGAATAAATTCTCTGCCGCCAAACAGATTTATAATTTTTGGAAATCAATCACACTGAATAAAATCCAATATCAGACACACAGTCCATTTACAAGTTCATTCTGGGTCTGAACGAAATCAGAGGAACCTCATTCCTCGCATATCCATCGATCTCCAAGTACGTTTGGACGATCACCAACTGATTCCCTCCTCTTGGGTGTACAGCCCAATCAAGATCATCAATAACCATCCAAACGATGTGAAGACCTCCGGTCTTCAACCACCGTCTTCATCTTCGACTTATTGTCGAATCAGTTATTCAAAATGGGTATAAACCCGGCCTTTCCGAATAACCCGTGTATATAATAAACAAGTGTTAAACAAACACAACATACGTCTCATTCAATTCATAGTGTTATTTTATTCACATTCTTAGGGAAAGGTTCCCATTAATTTTATCAAAGATAAATTCTTCTAGATTTATTCCTTAATCTTCCTTTGGATATCATTTCAAACCATGTTAAGGTTTTCCAAACTAGTCGGGATTAGCGAACCACATCGAAGTAATCATTTATTTTATTTCCCAATCCCAACCTATTCATCCCAAGGAGCAAAATTGGTAATACTCCATATCTAACACCACGGTGCTATCGGTAAAATTAATTACCATTTCACGTTCAAATCTAATTAAAGATTTAACTATCGATTGGAGCAAAACTGGTAATACTCCATTCTCGATCACTTTAATCTAATTAAAGATTCATTAAACTCCACTTAGTTTTAATCTTCCCAAAAATCAATATCCAGTCTTTAACTGGGTTAAAGAACCAATGTCATCTAAAACACGGTTCACGATAAACCCAAAATCACATTATATTGTTAATCGGGTTAAAGAACAGGTGTTATTCAAAACACCGCTCACGATAAACCCCAAAAACCAATTTAAATTCAATTCCAATTAAATACTAATTAACTGCACAATTTCACTAAATCTTAATTAAAAGATTTACTCTTTTCTAAACTAGGTTCAAGAACAGTGTTATTTAAGACACCATTCACGACGAACCCAAAATCCCATTTGATATTAAATACAAGGCTCTGAATAGAAAATATATCGGCTTATATTCAATATCAAATTCTGAAACCAACAAATATCGTATTGGAAATAACAATATAAATTTATCTTTCAAATTTCCACAACCTATCTGTATAATCACGAAATCCAACATCAAAATATTCCGAAGATAACTTCGATTCAAATCCATTCCAATTTGTATATTGGAAATTCTGATTATTTTTAAAGCCACTTCAAATCCAATTTATTTATTCAAAAACATTGGATTATAATTCTAGTTCATAACTAGTTCATTTCAATAAAAATATACTTGTATCCTTTTTAAATATGGGATTTTTCACCCTAATTCTTTCTAAATCATTTATTATGATTTTACACAAATTATTGATATTTTTGATAATTTTATCAAGGCCCGTACAGTCGATTTCCATTAACGATCGTCGAACTGCTCTTACAATGACCTTTTCCAAATTTGATTTGGAGATAATTCCAAATACAACCATTAGGTTTCAAATCTCTAATATTCATCGGAAAGCTCTTTCCGATACGAACCCAACGGTTCTGGTTTCAGGAGAATCCGACTGTCGGATCTCCCGTAACGTCAATTCGAAGTCAATGGTCGAAATTCGCGAACTGCCGCGGCGTGTTCTATTCAGGCCATTAATATATATTATATATATTTCATCAATTTCAATTCTAAACGTATTTTATAAATCGTTTTAAATTCGTTTTCAAAACAATTTCAACTTCATATTCAATTTCAAATCAAAATTGAATATTTCATATCATTAATATATAAATGATAGTATTTTCAAAACGTTATATTTTGAAATCACTTCTTTTTCTATATTCGTTATAAAAACGAATATAATCGATATAAATATCGTTCGCATTAAAATGGCGCAAATCTAATCAACACGGCTTTATATATTTCAATAACTTCGTTATTCTATTCAACAAATGAATATTTTCTTCAACGCATGAATATATTATTTTATTCAATACATGAATATTTATTAATTCTTACTTATAATAAAAATGTGAATATTATTGCGTAAATATTTTGTTCAACACATGAACCATTTCAACACATGAATATTTTCAACACATGAATGGTTTCAACAAATGAATATTTTAAACACCTGAATATCGTCAACACATGACTATTTTGTTTATTCAACACATGAATATAATTTATTTTCTAAATTAGAATGAGACCCACTCAATGACCATATAATAATATTAATATGGATTCCATACAACACATGTATATAATAGCAACGACAAATAATCAATCATCATCGAGGGTGCACCACACAGCTGCATAAGCATTAAATATAACTAATTAACGCTCACACTGTCTGTCAATCAAACGATCGACATACCACTAAACAATTGGGATTAGTGTACGTCAAATATCATCCCAACACCCGTGTGGGGTTTCAATCCACAGACACTGAATATAATTTATGCAGTTGGGCGACGTGTAAAATTTATTGTCCCAATCCATATCAGTAAAATGGGTGTCAGTTAACTTTATATTTTTAACGATAAATATTTTATTTCAACACATGAGTATATTTCCATTCATTCCACATCATAATCAATTTTCACCACACAACAAAATCAAACAAGTCGTCCATGGTCTGTGGACAATGGGTGTTGGGTGCTGCTAAGCACCGTCTGCATCCTAGTATATAATTTTAACTAGAAAACAAGAGTTAAAGTGAGGAGTTCTCACCGATTAGCTAAACCAAACACCACGACTCTTCATATGTAGAAAATCTTCACCGTGCTCGCCTGTTGTCACTTTCGTTGTCCGTATACACTACGTATATAAAAACCGCATCCTTATATTGTTGCTGTGTATATAGAAATCACATTTTTATAACTATGCTATATGGATAAAAATCACAATTTTTATACTGCTACCATATAGATAAAAATTCTATTTTTATAACGGTGTTCGTATAACAAAGATCATATTTTTATCACGCTAACTTCACAATAAAAATTATACTTTTATATCACTCTTCTTCTAATAAAGATTATATTTTTATATCGCCACTCATATAAAAATCACAGTTTTATATTCTTAAAACCATACTATTTTTATATCGTTATATATAAATTAAAAATCACTTCTTTTATGTTATACATATAAATAAAAATCAAATCTTTCACATCTCTTCCTATATATAAAAATTCGCCCTTTATCATATTGAAAATCTAATTTCTATCGTATTAAAAATCATAGATCTATGTAAATAAAATCCTAGCTTTATGTATATAAACGTCCTAACTTTATAATTTAAAAAAATCAGATTTTTAGGAAATAAAAATAAAACAAAATCTGAAAACTCACCGTCGAACGGAGGAGTGGGCTTGCTCGCGAATTCAGGTTGGTGGCGGTCTCGAGGCGGCACACGAGGTGGTGTTGTGGAGCCACGGTGGACTGGAGTGGCGATTTGGGGTTTTTTGATTTGAGAAGGGGCAAAAGGGAGGCATCGAGTTGGGTTTGTTGCTTGACGGAGGTCAGGTGGCCGTCGGGATTGGCTTAGGTGGAGGGGGAGGCTGTGGCGGCGGGGTGTGGGCCAGGGGTGGTGGCGTTCGATTTGGGGGAGGCCTTGGCGGAGGTCTGCGCTGTTTGGGGGGGGGGGTCCAGAGATGAACGGAGGAGGGGGTCGTGGGGTGGTGGCGCGGCTCGCCGGAGGGAGGAGGTCGCCATCGAAAGCGGTGCGCTAGGGCATGCCTTCTTTTTTTTATCTGAGGGCCGGGGAGAGAGAAAGAGGGGTGAGGGGGAGTTTAAAAATATATATATAATTTAATATTATTCTTCCTTAAAAAGTTGACTTTACATTCGAACACCAAATGAGGCCCAACGACTGTCGTCCCTAGCGTATTACCCCCAATCCAAACACAATGGGATATGTATCGTAAGCTGATTCGATCGTTTCGATCAGTTTTCGTCCAAATCAAAATATAAATCTATATATTGAATTTGAACGCGCATTTCAATTTACCGGGGCCACATACAGACTCTAAAAATTCTCGAAAAATATTTTCTAGCTTTGTATTGATGATACGGTCCGAACAAAACTAATTTCTTCAAATTTTGAGACCGTTTGAAAAATGGCCATTTTCCAGTCGATTAAAATCAACTTAAACTGGTCAAACGCGTTTTCCTTTGCCACGCTCACATATTGACTTCAAAACTTATGAATTTTGAAACTTAGCAATAATTTGACATCACGGATCCAACAAAAGTGGTTTCGTCAAAAACCGAGGTCGTTCGCAAAATTTCCATTTTTAAGGGCCAAAATTTCATAGCGACTATTCTGAATTTTCAACTGGGCGTAACTTTTGATTCCTGCTATGAAATTTCAATTTTTCGGATTCGTTGGAAAGATATTCTCAAATAGATTCTAATATTTTTGGTTTCACTAAAATCCGGTTTATTTTGAATCTTGTACATTCATTTGAACTTTGAAATCGAATTTTCAAACTACCGCGCCATTTTCAATTCATTTTATATTTTTAAAATAAAATATTTATATTCTAACGACGATCTATATAAATATATACATCTAATTCTATTCAAAACAAATTTCTCGTCGTTATTATTTAAAATAAACCATTTTAAACATTCAAAATTCACTAAAATCGCCAAAATAAAAATTTTAAATTGGCTCAGAATTTCCGGGTTGTTATAGAATATCACTGGACTGACTCTCAAAAGACTGACAACTAGGATTCACCATTTCTCTAGAGTTAAAGAAAATACCTGCTCTAATACCACTTGTTGGATCTTGATTAACC
Source organism: Allium sativum (assembly GCA_030737875.1). Taxonomy (NCBI): domain Eukaryota; kingdom Viridiplantae; phylum Streptophyta; class Magnoliopsida; order Asparagales; family Amaryllidaceae; genus Allium; species Allium sativum. The sequence continues at coordinate 59,028 of JASFAX010000186.1, read as the reverse complement.
CTAGAGGGGGGTGGATTGGGTTTATCATAAATTATCGCAGAGTTTAAATATTACGGGATATTAAAATAATAAGCAGATCACAGAATGCAACAGAAATAAAATGCAAAAAATAAATAACACGCAAAGACACCCAGCTTCGGTAAAATCCTACTACTGCTGCATTCCTAAGGTTTCTACTAGGTTAAAGAACAGATCCCGCATACAAGACCATGTACACTCGCGAATTCCTCTCTCCTATTCTAGTCCTACGCTCAAAACCCTAGACTGGTCTATGTCCCCTAGACCAAATTGTCCCTAGTTTTACAGACACTAGTAAACTGTCTGTTAACCCCTAATTGAATCCACTAGAATTTTACAGACTCTAAAAAACTGTTTGGATCGTTTACAAAATAAAAAGAAAATATAACAAAATTTAACCAAACTAAAACCCTAGATTTTTAAAAGAAAAAAAAATTCTCCGTTTAAACGTATATGACTTGGCCGACCCTTTTCATTTGAGTCCACCCTTCATTATTTGATCCCGTCCACTTTGCTTTATGATAAAAATAGTGGCCGATTGTTTGAGATATTTCTAGGGTTTCTGAACCTTTCTCAAATCGATTCAATATCTTGAAGAAATGACGGAATTTGATTCTCAAGTTGCTTCAATCTCTGGCGCCTTGCTTCTTCAATCAATTTGGGTTATTTGCTCTTGCGATCGAAACCTTCTGCAAACGTGAGTGTTCTTTAACTGAATAAATTTTACTTTCTAATTTTTGTTGTTGTTGGTTTTTGATTTTTCATGCCAGTGATGTATGCGGTGTATTATAGGGTTATAAAAAAAACCCAGTCTCTGATTTCTTGATAAATGGCTCGATCTGATTGCATGTTGCCCCTTTTGCTCGAATCTTTGTCTTGCGTGATTTCTGGGAATTGATTACTTTCCAAAAACCGATTTTCTGATTTCTGTAAAAACATTTAGTAAGTCGAAAGTGTTGCCTTGATAAAACTGTGAATTAACTTGAATTTCATGCGTGTATTTGGACATGAATGAAAAATGCCAAATATGGTTTCACCAAAAAACAGACCGATTTAAATCATTCTCCCTTTGTTGCCAAGACATGATGCCAAATAAATTGAGATGAAACATTTCCAATTTTTTTTAAGTGATCGCCAAACTTCACACATGTAAATTTTCATTTTTGGAGAATCAAATTGATACTTGCCAAAACTGATTTCACAAATAGCAACCGATATAAAACTTGCCCAAAATTTGTTTTTGCCATAAACCGTATGTCATAGATGAAATGGCTGATTTGTATTGTTTCCTCTTTTGATTGCGTGATTGTTGTGATGAATCTGGTCATGTTCTGGGCTTGAATTTTCCCTTGAGTGATTTTTTTGACTACTGCCTTGTTCGAATTGCAAATTTAAAATAGGAAAAAAAATTGTTTCCAATAGCTCCTTGCTTTTGCTTGATTGGAGATGCATTTGTGGAAAAGTTTAAAAGATTGTATCCTGAAATGAATTTAACTCGACTTTGTGGGTCTTTGATTGATTTCCTGGCATTAAAAAAACTGGTATGAACATTTTAGGAAATATTTTAAAAACCTTGCTAAATAACATTTTCCTTGATTGATTTTCTTGCTTTGGCAACATTGGTTTCCCATTTCTGGAAACAAAGAATTTTGTTCCCTTGATTGATACTTGATTTAAACAAATCCTGGTCGAATTCTTTTTCATTTCTGAACGTGGAAAATTAACGATTTCCTTTCTTGACACTTGAGTAAAATGCCATGAATCCTTTGTTTAACACCGGAAACATATTCACTTATTGAGCTGAACATGAAATTGCATAAATCACTATTATTGACTTCCTTACTGTTACAATTCTTGCATGACATACTTTGAGCTCTCCTTTGTAGTTGAACACTAAACTGTCCATGCATGTGAAACTATGGTCAAGAATGATCTGGACTTACCACTGTCCCATTGTGCTAATTGTTTGCTTCCATTCGTGTTGTATTAGTGTTGAACACCCTGAACTGAACTGTTTAATCTCTTGCTGACATGTAACTCATCCCATATATGTACATATTTGCTTAAATTCATTGTTGTTACATGTTGTTTTCTTCATAATTTCTTGAACCTGAGCTGTTCCATTCCTTGTGTAATTCTCTTGACAACATGTATTTGTTATTGCCATGTAACTTGTACTTTGCTCTTTCATTGCTGTTATGAACTCGACCATTTAGCTTGCATGATTTTGTGTTTCCTTGGCCATTTGTGTTGAGCCGCTTTGTACATGATTTAACATCCATGGCTCAACACCTTGGTTGTTGTGTTCACTTGTCCATTTCATTGTGTTGAGCTTGGTCCATGTGGCTGCTCCATAGCTGCTCACTACTACATTCTGATTGGCGAGGCAGTGCACACGTGTATTTCTATACACGTGCGTATATGAAGCCATCAGACAAGATTTCCTGTCCCTGTGCTATACATATACAAACTGACTAGACACGGATGAATCAGATCAGGTCATGAAAAATAATGAGAAACACACCAGAAATCTGAGGAAAATAAAATTTTAAAAATTAAAATTTATATTTATGCGTATACAGTTTTATTTCTATTGCAGTGTACTATGTGTGTTACATATGACAGGTAAGCAGGTGATGACTAGACTGACAGTGAAGATGCTATGAAGACAGAAGATAGAAGATGAAGAACTGTCAGTGTGTGTAACAGTGAAAGAATGTATACATGTAGATGAATGTCTGTATATCTGACTGTATGAGTGTTGTAGTGAGGAGTTTTGTATATGAAAATGAAATTGAATATGAAGAGAATTATATATAAGTGAAATGTACAAATAGTGGAGTTTGTACTGTTTTGACTATTGAAATAAAATATTATATTTAATAAAAATAATGTTTGAATATTTAATTCTTGTCCACTAGTACTTTATATAAATATAAACATTATTTTCCTATCTGTAAGTATATGTGAAACAGTACAACAACAAACACATTTATAAATAACATATATTTGGTTGTTATCATCAAACAAAAATCATATAATTGTGTATACAACTATGTCATATACAACAATAAATTGACAATGTGACGTACTCGAGCTATGAAATAGTGACGATCAAAGCATGGCTTATCAAAGCGTATCTTTGTGTATATCGTGATCTCGATGAACCTCACACCCGGAATGATAGTAAAATGGCGGTTAGGTTGTATACATATACCTAAACTCTGTTGAAACTTGAAAGCTTCTGCGAATGGATCCATTTTCGAAACCTGAGGGAATAAAGTATATACGGTGTCTGGATGTTATCTGAGATATATACTTTTGCGCTATGTATTCTGTGTCCGTTGTCTGGATGTTAACCGGGAGATACTTAGCTTCGTGTCCTCGATTGATCTTTCGTGTCAGGAACCATCATGTTGGAAACTCAATCTCCAATACGAGCCCATGCGATTTCGATTGTATACCTACATGTCAATATAACCAATTGGGGTTATGGGGGCTATGATTCTATATTTATTTGCGAAATGATTTTTCAACACTATGCACTAACGATAATATTAAAAGAGATTTTACATATTAAACATTTTTGGGTGTCATAAGAGAAAACTCGCCCATCTGGTGTGTGTTCGCATTGTGTGATGTGGGATGAGCTTATGATAGCTTCATTTTCCAAAGTCATTGCGAATTTCTATGCACGGGAATTCACATGGAATAAACTCGTTCCGCGTTAGCGACATGGTCCAGTGAATTATCGCAACTTTAAAATAACCTGAAATAATAACTATTTTGAGTTCTCATACCAGTCCCATGACTGACCTGGAGTTTATTGTTTCGTACCTAAACTCTGGGTGCCCATTATTTTTGTACGGGCAGTTAGTAGTTTAGTCTGTAGGTTTAGTGCTTAGAGCTGGATTCAGATTTGGAGCTAGAGATACGTTTGAGATTTTACTTCTTCCGCTGTGAGCTCTTGTTTTCGGCTGAGCTTATAGTGTACTCTGATTCATTGTAACTCTGATGTGAAGTTTTATAATGAAATAAAAAGTTCTGTTTTGTGTTCAAATATGTTAGTACCCATAACTATCCGTCTTTATGAGCGATTTAAGTTGGTTTAAATACCAGCGAGAATCGAGCAAAAAGGCGGGTCATTACATTTGGTATCAAAGCAAGTTATACAAAGCTTGAGTTACGACATATTTAAACCAAGATAGGACTCATCAAAGATATAATATCGCATTAGGGATAGGGTTAGAAATGCCCTAGAATGAGATTCAGGAGTATTAAGAGTGAGAGAGCGTATTTTTGAAAATATAAATTATTTTAAACTATATAAATCATTTTGAAGTATAATGTATGGTAAAGGTTTTGAGTATATTCATGGACGTCGAGATTGGACAATCAAGTATGTAAGGATTTTGAATATACACCTAGCTAACATATATATGAAGTCTAATCTATACTAAATAGATATAGAATCACACTCTAATCTCTTGAAGATAACTTTGTTGATGACTGCAACATCATCAGTATTTACTTTTGAGTTTCAAAAGTGGAATGACTATATGATTCCAATTTCAACGTCAAGAAATACTTAAGCCGTTTGGTAAGTATTTGGAATGTTTGGATAAATTCTAATAAAATACTTGTATGAACTGGAATAGATAAGCAAAATGTAAATAAGCGACTAAATTGAAATTGTATTTGCATTAATATGAAATTGGGAAAATTTTGAATGAGATTTGAATAGTAATGAATATCTGAAAATGAGTCCATCTTCTCGCTCATTGATGTGGTTGTTTTTCCTTGACTTGCCGTCAATTTTGCTTATCATGTGATCTAGCTGTGCTTGAATTCTTCATACTATCTTGTGTTATGGCTGAACCTTTCCTTTTGCCTTGCATCGACCGATCTTTGGATAAGTTGGAGTAATAACATAGTTTGGATTTGAAAATAAGAATTTGAATTATCGCTTACTTTGAATTTGTATTAAGTGCAAATTAATTCCAAAAATGTTAAATATATCCAAATGTTATTTTGCAAGATAAGTTAATATCAATTTTCATGAAAACTTGATATGGTCTATAAATTGTAATAGTTTATAAAGCCTATGATTTGGAAATTGAAAGGTTTAAAATTATCACACTGGATTAAGCTAAATTGTATTATAAAGTGGAAATTCTGATTCCCAAATAGTGAACGAAGTAGATTTTTCCAAGTTATTTGGATGTAAAGTTCGACAACTTAGAATCCCAAGATTTTGAAGTATGATTTGAAAATATTTGTAAAATATTTTTTCGAGATATGAAATAAAATGATTTAGTACTGAGATTCGAATAACCCGTGACTAAAGAAAGGTATGACATGGGCGTGAACCCTTGATTGATGATCTTTTCTGGGACCCGAAGAGACATCATTTATTTGTATCGATACTTGTAGGCTGTGCCTAGTGGCCTTGTCATGGGGAGAAACCTCTCGACTTAGAACATAAATACAGTTATGTAGTATATCATGAAATTTTCGAAATTTTCGAAATGATATATGTTCTAAAAGGAATTCTAAAGCAGTTATGATTCTATATGAAAAAGAAGTATAGTATTCCGAATGTTTTGGAAATAAAACAGGGATTCTAAGTCAGAGAAATTAATTTATACTTTGATTTTCAAGTTTATATCCTATTACTTAATGGTTTAAAACTAATATGGTAATATTTTGTTTATATTTGTACGGATTTAACAATCTCCCCTTTCTGAGGATGAAAAGTTTTAAGGGGGGAGATTGTAACGATTCAAGATTTTCAACATTCCAATATGTGAAATTAATTTGGATTTTCTGAATATAAATTTAATTTAATATGGTATAAATACAAATATTAATTGATAATATTTTATATATTAGTTTAAATAAATATTTTATTCTATTTTATAAATATGATTTTGTGAAAGAAAACTTATTTCAAGAATATGTTTAATGTTTATAAGATTTTATAGGTAATGATATTATTTAATTTTTATAGTATATGGATTTTGTAAGATATGATCTATTTAGATATGATTTAATAGCATAAGATATGAATAAATAAATTTTTAATATTAAAAGGTAAGTAGAAGGATTTAAAATATGAGATTTTGTTAAGTATAAATATTTTGACTAATTTATTTCGGATATTAAGATTTATATTTATTATATTTCAAAGATATGAATTTGATAAATATTTAAATTAGGTATGATATGTGTGTGTGTATATATATGTATTTAAGTAGTGTTATTTTGATAATGTATGGTATTTTGATGAAATATATACATGTATATTATTTTGACAACCCATGAATTTTATAAGGAATCGTTAAGCATTTTGTTGAATTAAGTTAGTTTGAAACAATGTTTGTTTTGGAAAAATGATAAACAGTGTGTAATATAATTGCTGAAACGATCAGTGTTCGAATATAAAATTATAATTAAATAACCGGTTTAAATAGTTGTTCAGTTTCTAAACGCGCAGTCTTAAAATATTTTATAGAATTTTTTTGTAATTTTTAATTTGGAAAATAAGTATATTGTTTTTGTTTCTAACGTAATTTTGGGCAACGACGGTCCTTTTGAAACATTACAGAATAAGCTAATTTTATTTTTTGTTTTGAGATCGGTACACGTAGTTGTATATGATCATAATTTCAGTGCCGTTAGAATTTAAATAAATATGTACATTGAAACCAAGTTGTTTACATATATTTACCTTTGTTCATGGTGCGTTTCAACTGATAAACTCAAGCGGGTAAAAAGCAAAATTGAATATCACTGTTTTGAAATGCTCAGCAACGTGTAAGAAAATTCTTGCGTTGGAGACAATTTTCAATTAAGGGTAAGCAACCCTTCACCACGTATTGGCAGTTTTGGCGTTAAAGCGGAGACCTGCAGCCTTGCTTTGTGTTCACGTAATTCTTCTTCTACAGGCCTCGCTTGTTCTTTTTCTCACTCATCCTCCTCTTCAAACTGATCCTTTCCCTATCCCTTCTCATTCCACGGCCAAGTCCTCCATCGTACTGCTCACTCATCAGACCACTTCCCACGCCGACAGCCCGTACAACAATCACCCTCCACCATAACAACAAACTCTCCCCTTCACTCTCCTTAAACAGCGCGTCCCTTTTGAAACTGCTGCTCCACTTGCTCCTTCCTCTAAAACATATGGCCTTTTGTCCCCATCAGGCACCGTTACCCCTTCAGCAACATCACGCAAGCCCACCACCTTCCCTTTATTTTATAATAGCAGCTCTCCCTTGTAATCATCACCTCCGAACCTGACCACCCCAAAGCATATGAGATCCTTCCCTTTTTTCTTGCCGCTTCAGTAAACTGTGTTCCACTTTGCATATTGTCACTCCCCTTAAAAGCAGTCTCTGCCCTTCCTTTTCAGTAGCTCGGCTTCCTCCATTTGATGTCCACCGCTTCGACAGCTTGCCCCTTTGACACCACTGTTGCCGCTTCCAGCACCACCAGAGGCCGCAGTCCTCTCCGCCATACCGTACTCCGATTCATGAAACTCAACAACGTATCTTCATCCCAGCAGAAGAACGCTGCTAGGTAATAGGACATGTGAAGTTTGTCGGTGCCTACTACCTACGTTTGGAATCTGCGGTTGAAGTGGAGTCTGAGTGTCATGTTTGTTTGAGAGGGGTAGATGAGTTGAACATCTAGAAGCAAGGTGGTGAGTCAAGTGTAATGTCGTGCTTGATTTGGATGCTTGGTATTGGTTGTATGGGCATATGGTGCTTGTGGTCGATGGCGTATAAGGCTACCTGAAGGACCTGTGCAGTTTCAGGGTGATGAGAGTAAGGGGATTTCGAAAGGGTCAGTGACCAAGTTGCATGGGGGCTATTGGAAAACTATTGTGATGGTTCTGGTGGTTTCAAAGCAGTCGCAATGATGGAGCTCAAAGATGCGACATTTTCCAGAAGCAAGAACGATAGTGAGGGAAAAAAATTCGATTTAATTTAGGTAATTAGTAAAATTAAGTAACTTAGGTTTTATTAATTGTTAAATAACGTAGTTTATAAAATATATTACTATCTTGTGCGAGGTCGGAATTTAATGCCATCAAGATTGTTGGACTCATATCGACACAGTCTGCAATATAGTCATTGGAATTTATGCTAAAAATTGGACATTTATTCAAAATTTTGTTCGTAATGGATACGGGGCGTGACGGTGAAAATTTGAAGAGCATTTGGTGAGAACTCTAATTTAATTTTTTTTACATTATGGTTAATTTTAATTAAGTCAGTAATTACAATTGATTAACGTTAGTTAACTAATAGAGGATGTCAATGGTTGCATGAAATATTTGAATGGATGGTTTGTGGTTATAGCACACTAAACACTTAGCATTATCGACCATAACGCTTGACACACAATAAAACTAGTGGTTTCAATTATTGTGATTTTTTTATGGATGAGTTCATGATTGTTTAAATGGTTGATTTATGCGGTTAATCCTAGTTGTATGAAAACATGCATACATTGTAGTTATGGAAAAATATAGGTAGTCATTTTAAGAAAAAAATCTCCTTCCTGTGTGAATAACAATTATTTAAATAATTAAATAATAATTGAAAATTTAGTTTTGAAATTAGATTTCAAACCATTCCGGAATCTAAGTCATAAATGATCGAACGATATTCGTGAAAGGCGAAACAATTTTGGAAAATGTTTCAACTAATTTTGGACGCTAAATGTTTGAAACAAGTTTAAATTTAATTAAGAATGAAATTTTGAATTATGTAAATATTTAATGATAAGCTTTGGCAAACATTTTATTACGTTCGTTGTAAATTGGAATGGGAGTATTTTTTCAAGCTACTACCATGTGAATCGAGTTTTTAAGTTAATATCGAAGATAATGATTTGAGATATAAATCGAAAATTTCGTTTTATTTAAAATCATTAGTTCTCTTTGTATAATGAATATCGATGAGTTGAAATAATTGAATAAGCTTTGAGAAATTTTATTATTATTAAGTTTCGATCTAATTTAAATAAAGATTTGAAAAGGGAAATATAATTTTAAATTTTACTTAAGAAAATTTTAAATTATTATAATTTGGAAGAAGGAAACAATTATGGTTTAAAAGAGTTAACTATATATACACGTAGTTTGAAATGAATTATATTATATTGTTTATTATTTAAAAATTGTTTATTATTTAAGGATTATTTTATTAAAGTATTTAATAGATGTGTATATATATAGTGAGTCAAATTATTTCATTTGACTCTAATTATTTTAATATATATATTGTAACACCCCACCTCCGCTAGGGTCATTCACAAAGGGAATGCCCTAGTTTTGGAGGGGTATTATCTAGTAAACAGGCACAGAGATAACACAAGACAGAACATAGATAAAATAGAGTATATAAAGCAGTGGATATAAACTTTAAAACCAAATCTCATTACTGAAAAATAGAGTCAAAACCTCTTACATCAAAATGCCAAGTCATTATTTTATTACATCAAGTTCTAAAGAAGAAAGTACTTAAAACAACATAAGTAAAATATTATTCCCCAAAAAGTGCATGAGTGCAGCCATAGCATAGCTCAAGACCAAACCGTACATGAGCTGTCAGAAAGCAAGCAAAGTCCAAGCTAAGAGCTAGAGTTTCCTCCCTGAGAACCTTGGGGGTGGGGGGGAACGAAAGACAAAGAGGCGAAAGAAAACGGATTAGTCAAAAAGACTGGTAAGCCCTAGTGACTATCAGCATAGAAACTAGTAAAGTTAACAAGACATGAATAAACTGGAATTAAACATAGGAATGATGATAAGTCTGACATGATAACTAAGCTAACAAGATAACTCAAGTCTAACATTGCGTATTCAAGGTTCGCCATACCAACTATACTGGTATACTAATCCCGTGTCAACTATAAATCAAGAAATAATCCCTTGGCCCAATAACGTGAAGTGACCCAATTCAGGGTCCAACGGTATGATCTAATCGATCGGCTCCCTACAAGTCTAGCTCGTCGTGTGTCTGTGTCATACGGCCCTATCACGAATGTAGTCACCTGTGCTAGGTCCACCATAGGGTGTATCAAGCCCTAGGGTGCCAACCACCGACACGAATCAAGAATGCACAGATAATCCTACTGATTCCCAATGCCTTCTTTTTTAACTCCGGACTAAGTGCACGACCCTAGTCCGCTTGAACCTACAATAGCGCACCAACTCAGCCGTCGTTCTGGTCGCTTACAATCAGCCCAGCAATCGTGCCCCACCCTGCCTAGTCCTAGGGTACCGTGATACATCTAGTGGGTTACTACTGAAAAGGACCGTGTAACTAGGGTTTCAGCAGTTTAAGTTGTCATTTAAAATCGAGACTTAACCCCATCTACGTGTCATGTCAAATTGACTAAGTGTGTCGTTCTAGTTCAAGACTTAGTCCTACGAATCATGTGTCAGGTTGGTTAAGTGTGTTCAAGCGGTTCATGACTTAACCCTATCAAATCAATGTGTCAAATTGGTTAAGTATATTCAAGTGGTCCATGACTTAACCCTATCCAGTGGCATTAATTTACTTAATGCACCCCTAACCTCTTACATTAGACTTGGTTATGGTTACTGGATGTGTCGGGCGGGTCCGGGCAGTTTTACACCATAACCTAGTCTAACCTCGGGTTTCGAGTGCGATATGACCAACTACTCACATTGGGTCCTATTGTTTGCAGTTACTGGATTCGCCGGGCGGTTCCGGGCAGATTTATACTGCAAACTCGACCCAACCTCGAGTTGGTCACGTTCAAGTTATCTAAGTGTCATGTCCCAAATTCATATTTTCAAGTATAATTTCATGTCAAGTTCATGTTCCTATCCAAGCTCAAGTTATAACGATATTCATGTTTTCAAGTTCATACTAAATTCAGGTTTTCTTAAACTACCCAAATCGCATCCCCAACGCTCGTAAATTCGAATCAAGGCAATAGATGTAACTAGGGAATAACATAACAAGGATGGGTATAAAGTGGCAAAGGTGATTTCAAGGCAAGCATGGTGTAACTTGAGATATGATCATAACATCACTGGCATATGAAATAGGGTGATAAACATAGCAATAAATGACATAAGATGATAATCCTAAACTTGTGACTAGCAATAGTTTCAACATCACAACATCACAGGAATGTTAAAATAATGATAGGGTTTAGGTTATGACATGGACAGGCCCCTAAATCAAGTTCTTATCAGTATTCCACAAATCAAGGTTCAATATGAATGGTACTAAGTACAAGATGAATATATCTAGGGTGAAAAAGAGTAGATCTAAAATAATAGATCAAAAAGGAATAGTCATAGATCAAAGATATACAAGAGTAGGTATCAAGTAGTTATCATGTTTATGTTCAACTTCAATTTACACATGTCCATATTAAGTTTAGAGTTTAGATCTAAGAGTAACTGGGGCTTACAGATCGTGGTTTTTTTAGAACTAAGAACAGAAATTGTCGTAGGATCGTTGTTGAGATGTTGAGATATTCCCTTGAATTGTTGTAGAAACGTTGGCCTTCGATTTGGATCTAGTTTGAATGTTTAAGCTTCAAGTTGGAGGTGGCGGCCATGGTTCAAGAGGAGACTTAGCAGCATAATGGTGTTAGAAAGATTTGTTGTGGATTAGCCTAGGTCTTAGGGTGTTTTTATAGTTGCAACAACTAGTTTAGGCCATAGGATAAACCCTAGAATCGATCTGAACCGCCAAAAATCGTCACAGGCCCTCAAACAAGCCAACAGGGTCAAGCAGGAGCAACCAGACCCAAACCAGGTTCGGGGACCAGGTCGACACCCAAGTCGACTGCGCTGTCGACCTGGTCCTGGGGATGTCGACTGCCTAGTCGACTCCCCAATCGACCTGGGGTGCCGGGCTGGAAATTTCCCGCCCAGTCTGTCTGGGTTTTGAAATTCGAATTTGAACTCGAATTCGAACTGTTTTGAACTCTGAAAATTTCTAAAACTTTTGGGGAGCCATAACTTGGTCATACGGACTCTGATTTTCGAAAATTCGGACTCGATTTCATGCAGAATTCCGAGACGGACGCAATGGCGCAACCCGTTTCCCTTGTTTCTTATTTTAAAATTTAATTCTGCCTAGATTTATGGTTATAACACGTTATCAAAATACGGGTTCTTACATTCTCCTCTCCTTAAAGGATTTCGTCCTCGAAATCTAAGTTAGGAAGAACATATCCTACCATCCATCATCCATCTACTCAAAACATCATCCATCTACTCAAAACATCATCCACAAGCAAACATTGTCCTTAAGAGATTTCTAATGCTGTATGAACATATGCAAAAAGTGTGTGTATATGTTCCTTATCTAATGCAAATGATCAGGCCTGGTTGATCTTTCTAATGCAAAATATGTTTAGTGTCATGAATCCAACATGTATGCAAATAATCCTAGTCACGTAAGCACTATATGTGTGCACAAACATTCATCCATATGCAACATTCATATGATAACACATTCAATTTCATCCATAAATAAGTATAAACACTCATGCATATGCAATATGAAAATGTGTCTGAGCCGATCTAGTGTCTAATGTGTGTTATGCAACCACGAGCAATCACTTGCAACCACTTGCAACCATTCGCAAACATCAACCATAACATGTTTCAAATACATGTTTACATTCATAGGATTCTACCTAAGGTTCTCAAGACAAGATCGAAAGGATATACAAGATAAAACAGAGTATCTAGGGAAAAGAAGTTAAAGATGTACCCCTAGAAGGTCCTTCTTGCGGGGCTTGCCCTTGCTTCTTAGGGCAGTTCTTGCTGATGTGTCCAGTTTCACCGCATTGAAAACATGCTCCTATCTTCATCTTCTTCTTCCTACAGTCCTGGACTATATGCCCGTCAATACCACAGAAGTTGCATTTTCTTTTCTCACGTGACTTGTCATTTTTGTTGTTGCTGTTCTTTCCTCCTTTCTCGGAGTCTACCTTCATGTCTTGAGACTCATTCGCCTTGACCTTCTTCTTGCCATTCTCGTCTTCTTCATGAAGTAGGGCCATATTCACCAAGCTTTCAAAGGTCGCCCCCATGGGTACATGAGTCATGGCCATAGTGTGGAGTGGCTCGCTCAATCCTCGAGCAAAGCGTAGAGCCTTCTTCTCAGCCGTGTTGACTAAGTCCAAACCAAACCGAGCAAGCTGATTAAACTTATTCACGTATTCCCTAAATGACATGTCCCCTTGCTTGAGTGCCAGGAACCTCTCCATCTGAAGGCTCGCTTCTGCGGATGATAAAAACTTAAGCCCAAAACTCTCTCTAAAGTCTGGCCAAGTCTCAATTGGCCTGGTAGTGTTGGTGACTTCCCACCAAAATGCAGCTTCCTCTTTCAACAGCCATGCTGCCAACTGAACTTTCCTATGATCCTCCATATCGAAAATAACAAACAAGTCTTTAGTCTCTTTTAGCCAGTTTCGCGCCTCAACGAAGGTTTCAGTTCCAACGAAGTTCTTGCCGTCCATTCCTATAAAGTCCTTGCATATTTTGGCGAAGGCGGTACCCGGAGGAGGAGGAGGAGGAACTGTGGCCACCGAGGGAGGAGGAGGAGGGATATCTGCCGGGCCCGTGCCATTGGCCCTAGCTTCCAAGTATCTTCGGAACCAGCCAGGTATGGGTGCTCCCCCAGGAAGGTTAAGATCAGACATGCTGAAAAGCGAAAAGGAAAAAGATTCAAATGAGGAAACAAAGGAAAGTGCTAGTGGCTTTTGGGGAATAGACTTTTCTTAAAAATAAAACTTTTCTTGAAAAATGCTTCTTTATAAACGGTTTTGAAAATAGTTTCAGAAGGTTTTTAAAACTTTTGCCCAGTCTGGCAACCTTCTGCTCTGATACCAAATGTAACACCCCACCTCCGCTAGGGTCACTCACAAAGGGAATGCCCTAGTTTTGGAGGGGTATTATCTAGTAAACAGGAACAGAGATAACACAAGACAGAACATAGATAAAATAGAGTATATAAAGCAGCGGATATAAACTTTAAAACCAAATCTCATTACTGAAAAATAGAGTCAAAACCTCTTACATCAAAATGCTAAGTCATTATTTCATTACATCAAGTTCTAAAGAAGCAAAGTACTTAAAACAACATAAGTAAAATATTATTCCCCAAAAAGTGCATGAGTGCGGCCATAGCATAGCTCAAGACCAAACCGTACATGAGCTGTCAGAAAGCAAGCAAAGTCCAAGCTAAGAGCTAGAGTTTCCTCCCTGAGAACCTGGGAGGTGGGGGGGAACGAAAGACAAAGAGGCGAAAGAAAACGGGTCAGTCAAAAAGACTGGTAAGCCCTAGTGACTATCAGCATAGAAACTAGTAAAGTTAACAAGACATGAATAAACTGGAATTAAACATAGGAATGATGATAAGTCTGACATGATAACTAAGCTAACAAGATAACTCAAGTCTAACATTGCGTATTCAAGGTTCGCCATACCAACTATACTGGTATACTGATCCCGTGTCAACTATAAATCAAGAAATAATCCCTTGGCCCAATATCGTGAAGTGACCCAATTCGGGGTCCAACGGTATGATCTAATCGATCGGCTCCCTACAAGTCTAGCTCGTCGTGTGTCTGTGTCATACAGCCCTATCACGAATGTAGTCACCTGTGCTAGGTCCACCATAGGGTGTATCAAGCCCTAGGGTGCCAACCACCGACACAAATCAAGAATGCACAGATCATCCTACTGATGCCCAATGCCTGCTTTTTCAACTCCGGACTAAGTGCACGACCCTAGTCCGCCTGAACCTACAATGGCGCACCAACTCAGCCGTCGTTCTGGTCGCTTATAATCCGCCTAGCAATCGTGCACCACCCTGCCTAGTCCCAGGGTACCGTGATACATCTAGTGGGTTACTGCTGAAAAGGACCGCGTAACTAGGGTTTCGTTCAGCAGGTTAAGTTGTCATTTAAAATCGAGACTTAACCCCATCTACGTGTCATGTCAAATTGACTATGTGTGTCGTTCTAGTTCAAGACTTAGTCCTACGAATCATGTGTCAGGTTGGTTAAGTGTGTTCAAGCGGTTCATGACTTAACCCTATCAAATCAACGTGTCAAATTGGTTAAGTATATTCAAGTGGTCCATGACTTCACCCTATCCAGTGGCATTAATTTACTTAATGCATCCCTAACTTCTCACATTAGACTTGGTTATGGTTACTGGATGTGCCGGGCGGGTTCGGCCAGTTTTACACCATAATCTAGTCTAACCTCGGGTTTCGAGTGCGATATGACCAACTACTCACATTGGGTCCTATTGTTTGCAATTACTGGATTCGCCGGACGGTTCCGGGCAGATTTATACTGCAAACTCAACCCAACCTCGAGTTGGCCACGTTCAAGTTATCTAAGTGTCATGTCCCAAATTCATATTTTCAAGTATAATTTCATGTCAATTTCATGTTCCTATCCAAGCTCAAGTTATAACGATATTCATGTTTTCAAGTTCATACTAAATTCAGGTTTTCCTAAACTACCCAAATCGTATCCCCAACGCTCGTGAATTCGAATCAAGGCAATAGATGTAACTAGGGAATAACATAACAAGGATGGGTATAAAGTGGAAAAGGTGATTTCAAGGCAAGCATGGTGTAACTTGAGATATGATCATAACATCACTGGTATATGAAATAGGGTGATAAACATAGCAATAAATGACATAAGATGATAACCCTAAACTTGTGACTAGCAAAAGTTTCAACATCACAGGCATGTTAAAATAATGATAGGGTTTAGGTTATGACATGGACAGGCCCCTAAATCAAGTTCTTATCAGTATTCCACAAATCAAGGTTCAATATGAACGGTACTAGGTTCAAGGTGAATAGATCTAGGGTGAACAAGAGTAGATCTAAAATAATAGATCAAAAAGGAATAGTCATAGATCAAAGATATACAAGAGTAGGTCTCAAGTAGTTATCATGTTTATGTTCAACTTCAATTTACACATGTCCATATTAAGTTTAGAGTTTAGATCTAAGAGTAACTAGGGCTTACAGATCGTGGTTTTTGAGAACTAAGAACAGAAATTGTCGTAGGATCGTTGTTGAGATGTTGATCTATTCCCTTGAATTGTTGTAGAAACGTTGGCCTTCGATTTGGATCTAGTTTGAATGTTTAAGCTTCAAGTTGGAGGCGGCGGCCATGGTTCAAGAGGAGACTTAGCAGCATAATGGTGTTAGAAAGATTTGTTGTGGATTAGCCTAGGTCTTAGGGTGTTTTTATAGTTGCAACATCTAGTTTAGGCCATAGGATAAACCCTAGAAACGATCTGAACCGCCAAAAATCGTCACAGGCCCTCAAACAAGCCAACATGGTCAAGCAGGAGCAACCAGGCCCAAACCAGGTTCGGGGACCAGGTCGACACCCAAGTCAACTGCGCAGTCGACCTGGTCCTGGGGGTGTCGACTGCCCAGTCGACTCCCCAGTCGACGTGGGGTGCTGGGCGGGAAATTTCCCGCCCAGTCTGTCTGGGTTTTGAAATTCGAATTTGAACTCGAATTCGAACTGTTTTGAACTCTGAAAATTTCTGAAACTTTTGGGGAGCCATAACTTGGTCATACAGACTCCGATTTTCGAAAGCTCGGACTCGATTTCATGCAGAATTCCGAGATGAACGCAATAGCGCAACCCGTTTCCCTTGATTCTTATTTTAAAATTTAATTCTGCCTAGATTTATGGTTATAACATGTTATCAAAATACGGGTTGTTACATATATATATATATATATATATATATATGTTCATAAAAGGGTTTTATTTATAAATCATCTATTTTTCAGGTTATTTTAAATATTTGTAAATTGTTCCTAAATTGGAATTATTTTCGATTTAAATCGTCAATTCAAGTTGAGATTTGAATTAAAAATATATTCTCCTTTGAATATAAACCAATTTTGAAAGACTATGGTATTCTGTTTTGAAAGAATATTCTATTTTGAATATAAAATCGGTTTTGAAATGATTATGATATCTCGATATGAAATATATATGTTGAATATAAACGGGTTTTGAATAATTGTGATGTTTGATATGAAAAGTATATTCTATTTTTGAATATGAACTGTTTGAATTATCATGAACGGAATCTAAACCAAACTTAGATTTGGGAATTTTGAAAACTTAGGGAATGATAACAACAAATAAAAGAATTGTGTTTTGGAATATGAATATTGACTTCGCAAAAGGGTTGAGGTGATAACGGGATTTAAAGAACTTGGAATGAATCCAACCGAGATCTAAAATGAATTAATAACGATTGGAAGGAGATTTGAATTGAAACCTGTGTAGCCCATAACTATTGTTTATACGCTTATTACTTGGAAAGACCGAGATCGAATATTTCGAAAACCATTCCAAGTAATAATGCGACGTTATCAAGAATTGAAGACTTGGAAATCGAGAAGCGAAGATAAGAATCTTCGAACAGTTTGGATTGATTGCCGATGTCCCGATTAGGCCAATCACCAGATACAAGGTTATAAGTGGCATGAGATCTGAATATATTTAGAAATTTTCGGATTGTTGTTCCATTCAGATCTTGGAAAGACTCATATGGATGGTGTGTTTGACATTGTAATTGACTGCGTAGCAATGATTTCTGTTAATACATATCGAAAGTATGGCAGTAAATTTATTCTCGTCTCTAAGACATGGGCTTAGAGGCTATGTATCGATAGAAATCAGTGACATGTTGTAAATTGACAATGTGACATACTCGAGTTATGAAATGAGCTAGTGACGATCAAAGCATGGCTTGTCAAAGCGTAGCTTTGTTTATATCGTGACCTCGACGAACCTCACACCCGGAGTGATGGTAAAACAAAGGTTAGGTTGTATACATATACATAAACTCTGTTGAAACTTGAAAGCTTCGACGAATGGATCCATTTTCGAAACCTGAGGGAATAGAGTATATACGGTGATCGATGTCTGGATGTTAACCGGGATATATACTTTTGCGCTATGTATTCGGTGTTCGTTGTCTGGATGTTAACCAAGAGATACTTAGCTTCATGTCCTCGATTGATCTTTCGTATCAGGAATCATCATGTTGGAAACCCAATCTCCAATACGATTTCGATTGTATACCTATATGTCAATATAACCAATTGGGGTTATGGGGGCTATGATTCTATATTTATTTGCGAAATGATTTTCAACATTATGCACTAACGATAATATTAAAAGAGATTTTACGTATTAGAACATTTTTGGTTGTCATAAGATAAAACTCGCCCATCTGGTGTGCGTTTGCATTATGTGATGTGGGATGAGCTTATGATAACTTCATTTTCCAAAGTCATTGTGAATTTCTATGCATGGGAATTCACATGAAATTAACCCGTTTGGCGTTAGCGGTGTGGTCCGGTGAATTATCCCAACTTTAAAATAAACTGAAATAATAAATGTTTTAAGTTCTCACATCGGTCCCACGACTGACCTGGAGTTTGTTGTTTCCCACCTAAACTCTGGGTGCCCATTATTTTTGTACGGGCAACTAGTAGTTTAGTCTGCAGGTTTAGCATTTATAGTTGGATTTAGATTTGGAGCTAGAGATATGTTTGGGATTTCACTTCTTCTACTGTGGGCTTTTGTTTTCTGCTGAGCTTATGTTGTACTCTGATTCATTGTAACTCTGATGTAAAGTTTTGTAATGAAATAAAAAGTTCTGTTTTGTGTTCAAAAATGCTAGTGCCCATAACTATCCGTCTTTATGAGCGCTTTAAGTTGGTTTATATACCGGCGAGAATCGAGCAAAAAGGCGGGTCGTTACATTATCTTTATTAATCCATCTTAGGCAATTTCTACCTAGGATTAAAAGAAAAAGCCCTTGCGCTTTACTTTGTCTTTGATTATCATCAAATACTCTAATTTGCAACGCTTATGCCAATACAGAGTGGTTTTTGAATGATAAATCCAACACGTCTCTTCATATTGACAAGATAACATTAACTTGGCCAACCCATCGATAGCTATCGAAAAATCAAACATTCATCCAAAGCCCTTATTTCCAAATGGAAATACTATTGTTTAGCACCAAACAATCACTGAGAACTTTTAATTAATATTTCATTAACTAAATCATTTCCTAATTACACTCAATATCCTTATCGATATATTTTTCAAATTGTTTTGGCCTCTTACGATACTTGGAAAACATTTCCAAATTTCCATCAAATTATCATTTTCTATACTTCGAAAATATTCTCTTATTATGATGGTAAAACATTTCCGTTCAACTTATTTTTACCATGAACCCATTCATTTTCTATACTTAGAAAATATTCCTTATTTTATTTGGAAAACATTTTCAGATCATATTTACTTGGGTTAAAATGAATGTTGCGTAAAACATAGTTACAACAACCCAAAGTACTGCATTTTACTAACTATATTTAAATCTCGTATCAAATCTCAATCGTTTCCTTTCCATAAATCATTTACTATAACAATAGTTTTATAGTCCATGCTTTTCTATTTTTAATGAAAATCGTCTTTTACAACACATTAAATTTTATTAAGCAATTTGGTTCCAAATTTTATATATAATCGATAAATCGATTTTAGTTATCAAAATTTTCTAAGTCCTTAATTTTTTGGGAAATTTCGCCAGGGTCTCCTTTGTACGACTCATTCGGTACAACTACAAATCGCCTCTCTGAGCCCTTTCCATTCAAAAAGAAAATCAAAAATCCAAGAAGCTTGCTAAATAGGCCCATAAAATCTCATATTCAATTAAATATGCACCACTTTTCCTGGGCATTCAATTTTTATTTCTTCAATTGCTTCATCACATACCCGTTAACACATATTAGTCCAATTCCAATTTATTCCAAATCAATCCAATCATTCTTAACTCAATTCACAAATTTCTTCTCTAATTAGCTCTTTTGCCTAATCCGCTTTTAGTTTGAACATATCACGTTCAAATAAAATTTTATTCGCTTATGCACAAGTTCATTTCCATTTCAAACTCGGATTTCAGAATTGATTTCAAATTTAAATACACAAACTCAATTTACTTAACTAATGTTAAGTTCGACCCAAAACTCTATTAACTAATTACTTCATAATTAGTTAATTTCATTCAATAATAAAAATCTGATTTTTGTTCCAAAAATCAATTTATTTACTCTATTTAAGTTCATTATAACTCATGTCTGGATTTTACTAATGGATTTTTAAGTTTTATTCACTTAAAATCCTTTTAATTTATTAAATAAAACATTACCGTTTATAAACGTTTATACGACTGTTTTTATGGAAATTTGATTTGGACATAACTCAAAATCTATAAGACGAAATCCAGAATTTTCTCTTTCATTAGGAATCTATTATTCAATAGGTCCGGACAATTCTTATTTCAAAGAATTCTGAAGTCCTATATACTCAATTTAAGTCCAAAATGTAAAACTACAAACTATCACTCCACAATGACCTCGTTTTAATTAAATTTAAATATAAACGTTTAAACTTCGTTATTAAATAAATTTCAACTTTGTTCTTCCATTTTTTAATATAGTTTAAGCTAGGATTTCAACTATAACTTTGTAACAACCCGAAAATCTGGGCCAGTTTAAAATTTTTATTTTGGCAATTTTAGCGAATTTTGATTATTTAAAATGAATTATTTTAAATAATATCGACGTGAAATTTATTTTGAATATAATTCGAACGTATATATTATACGCGTCGTCGTTAGAATATAAATATTTATATATAATTATAAATAGAATTGAAAATGGCGCGGTAGTTCGATAATTCGATTTCAAACTTCAATTGAGCATACCGGGTGCAAAACAATCCGGATTTTAGTGAAACCAAAAATAATGGAATCTAATAGTGAATATCTTTCCAACGAATCCGAAAGATCGAAATTTCATAGTGGGGATCAAAAGATATGTCCAGTTGAAAATTCTGAATAGTCGCTATGGAATTCAGGCCCTTAAAAATGGACATTTTGCAAACGACCTCGGATTTCGACGAAACCAGTTTTGTTGGGTCCGTGATGTAAAGTTATTGCTAGGTTTCAAATTTCATAATTTTTCGAATCAATATGTGAGCGTGGCAAAGGAAAACGCGTTTGACCAGTTTCAGTTGATTTTAATCGACTGGAAAATGGCCATTTTTCTAACGGTCTCAGAATTCGACGAAACTAGTTTTGTTAGGACCGTATCGTCAATACGAAGCTAGAAAATATTTTTCTGGAATTTTTCTAGTTAGTATGTGACCCCGGTAATTTGAAATGTGCGTTTAAAATTCAATATAAGGATTTAAATGTAAATTCAAAAGGAAACTGATTGTAACGATCAAATCAGCTTGCGATACATATCCCATTGTGTTTAGAATGGGGGTAAAACGCTATGGACGACAGGCGGTAGGCCTTGTTTCGAGGTCGTATGCAAAAGTCAACCTTTTTACAAAAATTAAATAATTAAATATAAAAAAGGAAAAAAATATATTATTTTAATTTCTCCCCCCTTTTTCTTCTTCATTGGCCCCCCCCCGAATCATAATCAGAAAACGAAAAAAAAAGAAAACCTAAACCTCGAAGCCGCCGCCTTACCCTCGAAGCCACCGCCTTACCTCGAAGCCGCCGCCTCACCCCGAAGACCCCGCCTTCACCGACGAACATCATCGCGACGCCCCCTAGTCGAATCAAATCGAGCCGCCGCCCTGAAGCCTCGAAGCCGCCGCGACACCACCGAGCACCACCACCACGAAGCCGCCGACGCCTCCTTCTTCTTCCCTCCACTTCGCAAGCTACCGGTGAGAATTTAGTTTAATTTATTTTTATTCTTATTTTTGTTTTGATAAAAACTGAATTTTTGAGAATATAAAAACTGATTTGTTTAGAATATATAAACTGGATTTTTAAGATTTAAAAATTGTATTTAAAAAGAATATAAAAACTGTATTTAAAAATGATATAAAAACTTTTTTTTTAAAAAGATGCAAAAACTGTTTTTTTAAAATTGTAAAAACTGTTTTTTTTAATGATGCAAAAACTGATTTGAAAAAGAATTTTAAAACTGAATTTTTTAAAGGAAATAAAAACTGATTTTATTTTAAGGTTTAAAATAGGAAAAAGGTTTAAACTTTGAAATAGAAAAAGGTTTAATCTTTTAAAAGAAAAAGATTTGAACTTGCAAAAACAAAGATCATATTTTTAAAAATAGAAAAGACGAAATTTTTATTTAGTAAGAGATATGAGATATGATTTTTATATTTTTAAAGTAAAAATATAATTTTTACATCATAGGAAGTATAAAAATATAATTTTTATATTATACAAAGGTTAAAAAAATATAATTTTTATTATAGTAGAGTAATAAAAATATAATTTTTATACGAGTGGCATATTAAAAATATAATCTTTACTATATAGAAGTGGTAGAAATATGATTTTTGTTTAGGTAGAGAATTAAAAATATAAATTTTACATGATAAGAATATTAAAAATATGATTTTTATATTTTTAAAGTATTAAAAATATAATCTTTATAGGATAGAGAATATAAAAATATCATCTTTGTATATGTAGCGAAATAAAAATCTGATTTTTATTTTATATACGTTGAGGTAAAGTGATGATTTTTATAATGATGAAATCTATATTTTTGAAAAGGCGAAATCTTTATATAGAGAATAGCGTTATAAAAATAGAATTTTTTTTATCTATATATTAGCGGTAAGGAAATATGATTTTTATATATTGAATAGCATAGTAAAAATTCGATTTTCAAATATATGAAGTGATTATAAAAATATGATTTTTAAATTGAAAGTGAATAAATAAAAATGTGATTTTTATTTTAAAGACATCAAAATATAAAAATGTGTGATTTTTATATATATAGTGACTACGGGCAACGAAGATGACGAAGATGGGATAACGATGAAGATTTCTATAAATGAAGTGCCGTGGAGCTAGGATAGCTATCTGTGAGAATTTCTCACCTTTCAATTTCATTTTCTAGTTATATATATATACTAGGATGCAGACGGTGCTTAGTAGCACCCGACACAATCGTCCACAGACCATGGACTTGTTTGTTTGAGTGCAAAAATAAGTTAGATTATTTGATTGAAATTGAATTGTTTGGTGAGATGAATGGATTTGATTGATGTGTGAATGGCGTGGGCCTTCACTAGACCGGGGATAAGGCTAGGCCTCGTCCCGTTTCTAGTATCGTGCCGTTATGCCGCCGAAATTTTCTAAAATATGTTAGAAAATAAAAATATCATTTTATTGTGTAAATGAATAATAGAAATTCATATGTGGGAATAAAATGTTTTATCGTTAAAAATATAATTTTTAACGTGAATATGAATATAGTGAAAGTGAATAAAATATTCATTTACAAACCAGACGGTTTGTTTATGTACACCTATTTGAATGACGTTGATTGGGTCGATAAATTGTACACATCGCCCAACTGCACAAATAAAATCTGTGTTTGATTGTTTGAAACCCTACATGGGTGTTGGGATGAAATTTGAAGTTCACTCATCCTGATTGATTAAATATGTCGATCGATTGATTGACAGGCTGTTATAAGCGTTAGATATCTATATTTGATGCTTATACAGTGTAGTGCACTTTGGTTGATGGTTGATTATTTTTCAATGCTATTATATACATGTGTTGTATGGAAATCCATATAATTAACTTTATATGGTAATTGATTGGGCCTCATTCCAATTTGAAAAATAAAGAATATTATAAAATAAAAGTTCATGTGTTGACAGTACTCATCCATTGAGATTGGTCATGTGTTGAACGAAATATTTTAGTAATAAAATTTACATCTTTATCAATATAAAATAAAAGTTCATGTGTTGACAGTACTCATCCATTGAGATTGGTCATGTGTTGAACGAAATATTTTAGTAATAAAATTTACATCTTTATCAATATAAAATAAAAGTTCATGTGTTGACAGTACTCATCCATTGAGATTGGTCATGTGTTGAACGAAATATTTTAGTAATAAAATTTACATCTTTATCAATATAAAATAAAAGTTCATGTGTTGACAGTACTCATTCATTGAGATTGGTCATGTGTTGAACGAAATATTTTGATAATAACAACTATTTTGAAAAAGAAATATTTGAAATAGAATATTTGAAAATAGAAATTTATGAAGCCGTGTTGAGTAGATTGACGCCATTTTGACGTAAATCGATATTTATATCGATTTTATTCATTTCGAAATGAAATGAATTGAAAACGATTTCGAATTGAAATGAATTGAAAACGATTTCGAATTGAAATGAATTGAAAACGATTTCGAATTGAAATGAATTGAAAACGATTTCGAATTGAAATGAATTGAAATCGATTTCGAATTGAAATGAATTGAAAACGATTTCGAATTGAAATGAATTGAAAACGATTTCGAATTGAAATGAATTGAAAACGATTTCGAATTGAAATGAATTGAAAACGATTTCGAATTGAAATGAATTGAAAACGATTTCGAATTGAAATGAATTGAAAACGATTTCGAACTGAAATGAATTGAAAACGATTTCGAATTGAAATGAATTGAAAACGATTTCGAAATGAATTGAATTGAAAACGATTTCGAAATGAATTGAATTGAAAACGATTTCGAAATGAATTGAATTGAAAACGATTTCGAAATGAATTGAAAGCGAATTGAAATGAATTCAAATTGAATTGAAATTTGAATTGAATAGAAATGAATTTTAAAACGAATTTATAAAGAAGAATTCAATTTTGATTTGAATTGAAAAGGAAGTTGAAATTGCTTTTGAAACGAATTTAAAACTATTTATATAATTCGTTTTAAATAGAAATCAACGAAATATATATTATATATATTATATATATAATATAATGGCCTGAATAGAACGCGCCGCGCCGCGGCAGTTCGTGAATTTCGACCATTTATTTCAAACGGACATTACGGGAGATCCGACCGTCGGATTCTCCTAAAACCGGAACCGTTGGGTTCGTATCGAAAAGAACTTTCTAACGAATATTAGAAATTTGAAATCTAACGGTTGGATTTGGAATTATGTCCAAATCAAATTTGAAAAAGGTCGTTGTAAGTGCAGTTCGATGGCCATTGATGGAAATCGACTGTACGGGCCTTGATAAAATTATTAAAAATAGTAATAATTTGTGTAAAAACATAAGAAATGATTTGAGAAGAATTGGGATGAAAAACTCCATATTTGAAAAGATAAAAATAGATTTTTATCGAAATGAACTAGAATAAATTCTATTTTTTTTTTTAATAAATAAATTGAATTTGAAATGGTTTTGAAAATAACCAAAATTTCCAATGATTGCATTGGAATGGATTTGAATCGAAATTGTCTTCGGAATATTTCGATGGTGAAATTCGTGATTATACAGGTGTTGTTATGGAAATTTGAAAGATATATATTTATATCGTTATTTCCAATACGACATTTGTTAATCGTAGAATTTGATATTGAATATAAGCCGATATATTTTCTATTCAGTGCCTTGTATTGAATATTGAATGTGATTTGGGTTTGTCGTGAATGGTGTCTTCACTAACACTGTTCTTGAACCCAGTTGAGAAAAGATTAAATCTTTTTATTTAGATTTAATGAAGTGTATCAATTAAATAATATTTAATTGAAATTGAATTGATATTGATTTTTGGGTTTATCGTGAACAGTGTTTTAAATAACACTTGTTCTTTAACCCGATAATTAATGAATGTGATTTTGGGTTTATCGTGAACTGTGTTTTAAATGACACGGATTCTTTAACCCAGTCGAAGATTAAAACTAAGTGGAGTTTTAATGAATCTTTAATTAGATTGAAATGATCGAAAATGGAGTATCACCAGTTTTGCTCCAGGCGATAGTTAAATCTTTAATTAGATTTGAACGTGAAATGGTAATTGAATTTACCGATAACACCGTGGTGTTAGATATGAAGTATTACCAGTTTTACTTCATGGGATGAATAGGTTGGGATTGGGAAATTAAAACAAATGATTACTTCGGTAAGTTTCGTTAATCCCGACTAGTTGAATCGAAATTCAAAAGTAGATTAAAGAATAAATTCAAGGAATTTATCTTGGATAAAATTAATGGGAACCTTTCCCTATGAATGTGAAATTTAGAAACTAACTGTCGGTTAGCCAAGCAGAATGGTTTTCTGGATATTGATCTGATGTTGGTTTCGGCCTTCGGGGTTAATATTTGGGGAACGATTCTCTTGATTAATTTACGGTTAGTGACTAATGAATTGGAATGAGGCGTATGTTGTGTTTGTGTAACACTTATTTAAAATATACGCGAGCTATTCGGAAAGACCGGGTTTATCCCATTCTGGATAACTGATACGACGATAAGTCGAAGATGAAGACGATGGTCGAAGACCGGAGGTCTTCACGTCGTTTGGGTGATTACTGATGATCTTGATTGGGCTGTACACCCAAGAAGATGGAAACAGTTGGTGATCGTCCAGACGTACTTGGAGATCGATGGATATGCGGGGTACTAGGTGCCTCCGGTTTCGTTCAGACCCAGAACGGACTTGTAAATGGACTGTGTGTCTGACATGGGATTTTAGTCCGTGTGATTGATCTCTATTAAATATATATCTGTTTGGCGGCAGAGAATTTATTCTCTTGCTTAACGCCCTTCTCTGAGACGTACGAGCTCAGGGGTTATATATTGATGGATATCAAACGCATGGAGTGAATTGCCTGTGTGGCATGCCTAAGTGGCGAATGATCAAGGCTTCTGTTGAAAAGCAAAGTCTTGTGGTTGATGATCGAAGCACGGCCTTTGTGGCGTAGCTTTGTGTAACGTTTACTTCGCGAGTTTCACACCCGGTATGAACCAAAAACGGGAGACGGACCTCAGGGAGGACTTGCGTTTCTTTCTAGCTAGAAGTGGCGTCAGTGGTTTTACACGCCCTGACGAGTTTGACTTATGTGGTTGTTGATTTTGCGAGGCGCCTAGGTTATATCGGTTTCGGCTGATGCATTCTGGTCGGCAGACGGACCAGACTTACACCCCATAGGGTGGGGAAACGTAGTGTTCAGGCATAATAATCCACATCGGTGGACCGGCCCTGACGATCTAAAGGCTTGCCTGCGCGCTTGCCTATGGCTCGGGCTAGAGAGTCACGAATCGGTTGAGGACTATCTTTTGCCTCGGTTCATAGACGGAAATCCAATTTCCAAATACGTGACTTTGCGGTTTTATTTGTAAACCTATATATGGCGACATAGTGGCATGGGACGCTCATGCCGCCTATGATTGAAACTTATGATTTGAAGTTGTTTTATACACTATGCACTTATAATAGTATCAAACGATTTGTTTTAACCGTATCAAGCATTCTTTAGCTGTTATAAGGGAAAACCCTATCCTCGGCTGCGTTGCATTGTGTGATGGGACCTGGGTCTTATAACAGCTTCATTTTTCTTTATTTAGCATTGTGCTGTTGCTTATATGCACTGGTATTCTTGGGAGGAAACCCGTTCCGTGCTATACGGCGTGGTCCCTTGATTTACCTAACTTTAAAAATAAAGATTAATAACTGTTTTAGTTCTCACACCAGTCACATGACTGAC
The DNA here is from genome assembly GCA_030737875.1 of Allium sativum. Classification (NCBI taxonomy): domain Eukaryota; kingdom Viridiplantae; phylum Streptophyta; class Magnoliopsida; order Asparagales; family Amaryllidaceae; genus Allium; species Allium sativum. The sequence continues at coordinate 31,339 of JASFAX010000186.1, read as the reverse complement.
CTGGAGTTTATTGTTTTAACCTAAACTCTGGGTGCCCCTATTTTGGCACGGGCAGCTAGTAGTTTTGGTTTTGCAGATTTATATTCACAGGATCCTGGTTTACAGCTGGAACGATATCCGGAAAGCTTTGTATCCGTATATCTACTTCTAGTTGTGTATTGTATTATTTTACGCTGCGATGTATTTAAATGTAATTTAAATCTCTGTTATTTCTGTGTAATATTCATTTATACTCTGTATATTCTTGTAATCTGATGCATTGTTGTAATATACAATGAAATGTTCTTTTATATGCATTCTGATTTGTCCTGTTCTCAACGATAGGGCGTTTCGAACGGTCTGGGTCGGTTTAGCGACTGGTTCGGACCGAGCGAAATTCCTTGCCGTCACAGTTGGTATCAGAGCTTTGGTTTACAAAGCTCAGAGAATAAGGCACATTAGAACTATACGAAAGAATTCATCAGATAATTGGATTAGTAAAATCCAATTAGAATGACTCGTTAGAGATAGGATCAGTAGTATCCTAGAACGAGTGTGAAGAGTATATTTTTAAAATGAAAACAAATTTTTGTTTTGAAAATCTAAATCAACTATTCGTATTTGATTATTTATATTGATTTGGACAGTCCAGTATATAAAGATTTTGCATATACGCCTTGCAAACGTGTATTTGAAGTTTTAATATACTGGATAGATATAGAATTACACTCGAATCGCCCGGAGATGATTTTGATGATGGAGCTCCATCATTAGAATTCATGTTCGAGTGACGAAAGTGGACTTTCTATATATTTCCTATTGACTGGTGTGAGAACCAAAATTAGATAGGGCCTATTGTTGTGAATTGGCATCAAAAACAAGATTTTCAGTATATATATCAAATTTATGAATTGGAAACTCTAATTCACTAATTGATTGATGTTTGTGTTGTTTGTTTATTTGTTTGCTAATTTTTAGCCAATTGGCCTAATTGTATCAAATATTGAATTATATTGAAAATTGGTCGCATTTGCTTGCATATACATATGCTTATATTGAACAGGTCATAGCAAGGAGGCTAGAGCAGAGAATAAAATTTGTTTGCCCGATAAATAGGTACATGTTTACTACATAATTTACTGTTTTGTTTGGGTGATGATGATTTTATGAGCCTATTGGCTAGCCGCTTGGCTTTTTCTTTTTGAGATCTGAAGGACCGGGGAAGCTATTTGAAATTCCCCGATGCTCCCGGTGCAGGGGAGGTTATGGCGAAATTTTTCAAAAATTTAGGGTGTTAGCCAAATTTTTGAAATTTTGAAAATTCTCAGAAACTAAAGAGTTGGAGAATGGAAGCCTGGTCGGGCGTAGAGTTGAATAATCAAACCACTTTCGACTTTGTTCCTTTTCGGGGACGAAAAGTTTTAAGTGGGGGAGATAACTTAGAAATTCCGATTACCTGAAATCGTCGATTATTTCATTCAACATTCATAACTCATTTATAAATTTATTCGCAACTCAATTTTTTATATTAAATTCCAATTCCCTTAGAAAAAATTATTTATAAAATTCGACATAATCAAATTCCAATTATAAATCCCTTGGACTTATCTGAATTCAATTTATATTCTTAATTTTGGAATAAAATCGATCGTTCCCTTTTTGAAACGATTTCCATTTCATATTTATTCTAATAACTTCCATTTATAGAAATTCTTTTACTTACAAAATCCTATTATAAGTTCAAATCCTTTTTAAGGCCATCACTTATAATATGGTTTATAATCTCATACCGACTTCATTCTATTTTTAAAACATTGATCAAAACAAATATAATTTCACTTTTCCTATTTCATTGTAATTTTATTTTACTTCTTCATAACTTCCTCTTTTGAAGTCAAATTTTAATCATAAATTCATATCGATTTATTCCAATTCAATTTACCTTCTGAACATCAGAATAAATTTCATCATTTATTTTTTGCGAAACAGTTCCCTTTTCCCTTTTTAAATTCACATTTGAATTTAAATTCCCGAAGTATCCAATGATAATTTATTTCACTTCATTTATAAACATCGTTTATAAATTTACCTATTTGTTTTTATTATTAAACAAGTTTACATTTTCTAGCCCATTCCAAATTAAAGTTCTATTTTTGGAAAACTAAATTTTCCTTTTTTTATAAACCCAAATTCATTTCCCTTGCATTTGAATATATTTTACGATATTAACTATCAATATTTTAGGGCTAGTTCTGTTCAAACATTAAAAACACCTAACAATCAATCGCAGTTTATTTCTCATATCATATAACGTTACATATGAAAAAAACATTAAATTGTTGAGGAATCCAGTTGGATTCGACCAACCTATTTTCTTGCATCCACGGATGTTTGACAACATAAATAATACCAATCCTGCTTCATGGCGTGATATCGCTGTATAGAAGGTCATTTGCTATTATGTGGGGCACGTAGGGTATCATCCGCTAAAAAGTTGCGGGAATATCCAACTACCAAGCCTAAATATAACTAACATATATATAGCCATAACTGATAAACAATTTATCAATGCATCCAGACAACAAACAAGCAACATGTAAAAATTTATACTAAATAAAATTTTGTTTATAGAAATATTACAAACGAACCAGAGAGTGAGTTTAGTCACATAGATTTTTATTTGTCAAATATCCCAATTTAAATTAAATCAAATAGCATTCATTTTAAATTAAATTCTAGCAACCTTGTCCCTTTGGGGACATCCAGTAAAATTGGAATGATACAGAGAAGATTAGCATGGCCCCTGCGCAAGGATAACATGCACAAATCGAGAATGGTCTAAATTCTAGCAACCTCTGATTGAATCCAGAAAAATTTCCACATTGTGAAACCTACAGCTACGAACTACCCGATTGATTTCATTCGATAAAATCTTATATATATTAAATATGACAATCATTAGTTGTAACGACCCACATTTTCAACTGTTCAAATCGACAATAAGCCACACATGTCGACCCAAACAAATCTCAAATGCAGGTAGTTATTGGGAAAAGAAGAAAAAGAAAGGAAGAAGAGAAAAACAATAACAGAGTTCTCACAGCGGAAGGATAACATATAATAGATAATTATCAGATTTAAAGCAGTTGGAATATATACATTTGGCTAAAATATACAATGATTATCAGTGTTACACATAAGCATATCTACATAACAAGCAGCGGAACAAAGTGCAGCGGTTAAACCATACTCATAATAGATATATACACCAAACTTCGTCTTCGTCCTCCAAGGCAAGGGAATCTTCGCTAACTGCAACATCTGCTGACCCGAGCGTATTGCATAGAAAGAAAACACAACAAACACTCGGATCAGCACTAAATCATCTCATATTAGTCAAATCAAAATATGAAATAGCATCAGTATCATGGGTGCAGTAACTCAGGAGATGTTACGGGATTTTTTTCTATCTCTTGAGGATCCGTTAAACTAATACATACAAAGATAATACGCTATTATGATAGTGTCTACTCAGTAAAGTATAAATACTGAAAATAGCGTAATCGGGATTACATTTTTACCCTTACACCGTTTATAATACCGTAGTCTATACAGTACCGTAAACCCACCGTAAATGATGGCATCAGAGGGCACTCCATAGGTACGATACAAATCAAAATCGTATGGGGCTCGATATGGTTATATATGACAAGGCACTCGAGGCAATGCCCAGGGTAGGATTCTACCAATTGCACTCCCGGACCGGTGGTAACGCATAGCAGCCACTACCGCCCACCTCGGATCACACTCCCAAAGTCATAAATAGGCCCAAATCATCATCATCGTCATAGTCATAGGAATATTATCGAAGAAGTGTGTCCGATCAAAGGTGCTACCTCAGTTAGTCACGGTATAGCTCCTGTTTTAGTCATTTCAATTCTGACCCGAAGGTCAGGGCTATTTCGTCATCGTTCATCATCTTCGATTCAATAATCGCCTCCAAGTCATCATACCCATTCTGGATACGTCATAACGTTCACAGCTGTCAAAGTGGTATCGACACTGACAGAGAGTATGCCTTATGTCGACTCCGGTCTCTTTAACAACCAACGCTTACATTTTCCACATCGGTTGGTTCTTTTACATTCTCTCAAAGGTTCGTTTCATATCAAAATATCATATTCTGTTTCGAACCACATTATATTCAAATAGAATATAATTCCATATCAAAATATCTCAATCATTCCAAACCCGATTATATTCTAAACTAGAATATATTCCATATCCTTATATTATAATCGTATAATATTTCACAATCAACTTATATTCGAATAGGATACATTTTATCTCAAAGATTTTCAATTTATTCCAAATCGATTTGTGTTTGAAATCCATTTATATTCAAATGGAATATAATTTCACTTCAACTCATTTCAATTCCTTAGGAGGTCCATTTATATTCGAATAGAATATAATTTACATTTCCATATCCAAATCGGTTTAGAAATCGATTCATATTCAAATAGAATAAAATTTATCTCAACTCCATTTGAACAACAGTTCAGACCCAAACACATTCCATTTGGAAGAACTTATACTTATAAAAAAATAATAATTTTAAAAGATAGATATTTATAAGGAACCCCTTTATAAATATATATATATATATATATATATATATATAATATCATAGTTAGAATAGGATAAGATAAATTTTGAAACACTATCTAAATATATATATATAAATTGAAAGTTTCTAAAAAAATTAATAATAGAATATAAGAAAATTTTTATTATAATAAAAATATTTATTTGAAATCAAACAGTGTAATATATATATATAAGAAATTTCTTTGGCTAAACATTAACTTTTTCTTCCGAACTTCAATACTTGAATCTAAACTCCAGTCTCAATGGAGTTGCTTAGCTCAAAGGACTTGTTTCAAATCCCATTTCAAACCCATTTTCAAATTCAAGTATTCAATATTACACTCGTATTAAGTTGAAACAATCCCGAGTATTCTCGATTATCTTAATTCCAATATTAAATTCAATAAGAATTTATTGTATTTGAGTCTGCCTAATCCTTGAAAATCCCACATCATATAAATTTAAATCTTTGACCTTCAAATTCACTTTGGGAAAATACTTAAATCATTTCAAATAATCTTTATGATTCAGATTTTCAAAGGAAGAATAAAGCTTATCAAAATCGATACATTTCCCTTAAATGAAATTTCCATCAAAATAAAAATTTCAAATATTAAAAAAAATCATTTAACCAACCGATGTCCATATATAATTTGCTACCCTATGACCAAGTGATTAAATTTCAATTTCTCGATATTTAGGGATGGATCTATCATTTCAATCCAAATCAGGGTCACAGAGATTTATCATTTCACTCTGTATTCTTAATTGATTTCTATCGATTAAATCCCGGGTTTATTCGATACCCGTAACATCTAAGGTGAAAATGGGATTAATCGTCAACATGAGCACACAAATATTCATGTACTGAATAAAGGGACAATTCAAGCAGTATTCATTCAGTAATTCTAATCAACCAAGGCATCCATCACACAACCTTTATTCTATGGTCAGTGTTAAATCATTCCACTGATTTTCAAGTGTCGAGATTTTCTAACTAGAAATTTAAATTAAATTCAAATAACTAATTATCGATTTCATTGCCTGTAACACACTTGCATGTCAAATTTAAGCAACCATTCACCAGACCAAACACAACCATGCAACCAACTTATTTCACACTTTAATCTGATAAATATGGGAAAGATCCAGTTATTCGTGAGCGAAGAATCACTCACCTTTCCGTCCTTAGTGGATCGGACGTCCAAAAGAAGCCCAAAATTTGACAGTCTCAGATCGCAACCAAACCAGCGCCAAAACGTCCGCAATTCCTCTACGATCCCAACGCAACAAACCGTGTCCAAATCCGAGTTAATATGAAGAAGTTATCAGTATTTTACGACTTGGATTTTTAAATATATATAAATTAATAATTAAATATTCCCACCCAATAGGTGGCTGACACATCAGCTCCTCCCTTTAGTGTTTCTCCCGCTCAACCGCTACAGGACCCGACGAAAGAACCCATCCAATACCGTACTTTGACCGGCAATTGTTCACAGCTCCGACCACCTGAAGACACGAGACTACCACCGCCGGCTTCCGCATCTCCGGCCGCACCTCCCCTAACGACGACAACAACTCCGGCGCCCTCCCCAGTTCACGCTATCGCCGGAAATACCTGAGTTCGAAAACCCTAAAATGCCAAATTCCGGCAATCTACCTAACAATGGCCGATGAGACCGAGTTCGTTGCACACCAAACAGCGATCCAGACAAAACCCAGATTCCAATTTCTACGATTAACGCCAAAATCAGAAACCCCTAAATCGAAGGCTAGGGTTTCGCGTTTCCATTGTTTGACTGCGATTTTCAGGCAACTCCGCCCACTACATGTCAGAACTGATGGTACCCGCAGCTTCGTATCGTCGAGAGCTTCGATTTGACATATAATTCGATAGGGTTTTGAGAGATTTTATTTTGAGGTGAAATTTGTTTTGAAACTAGGGTTTAGAATTTATTTCTGCCATTAGAGAAAACTATGGAGGTGGAAATGAACGTACAATGTTAAATGGCCTGATAGGGTAAAGGTGGATTTTATTTATATATAATTATAAGCCCCAAATATGAGAAATACCCAATTATCTCTTTACATTGATCTCGTTCACACTTCCTCTCGTTCAGTCAACCGACAAGTCGGATTGTAACGCAAATTTACATCCTACCATAATTCATCGTTCTGAATCCAATGGCGCCAGTTTCGTCGAATTCTGAGACGGTCGTCAAACAGTTAAATTTCGCAGCTAATTAAATAAATAAAATATTCAATTATTCGATTAACTGTTTAATTCAAATTAAATACTCGTTAAATTCAAATTCAAATTAAACTACACCTTAAATAAATTCTATAAATTTATTTCGTAAATTTTAAGTTCTCCGGTTTGATTATCTAAATCTTAGATTTGAGTTTCAACAAAAATTAACAACTGAGAATTTCCATTTCCAATTTACATTTGAATTCTACTTTTAAATTAACACACTCAAATAAATTTACTTATTTAAATATTAAATTTTCAAATTACAACCATCCTAAGTACAAACTAAATTAATGATCTATTTGTACTCAATTCCACCAATCATCAACATTAGAATCAACAAAATTTGATTTTCCCTAAATATATTCCAATTTATTTATTTTAAATTGAAATTTAAGTATACTGAAAATAATGGGACGTTACATTCTCCTCCACTTAAAATCTTTTCGTCCTCGAAAAGAGAACGAAACAATGTTAAGCACATATCTATTTCACACTACAAGAAAACATATATATGGTAGCACTCATTGGTAGCGTTTGATATGTAAATGAAACCAATATTATTTTGGATTTTGTATTTAGGGATTTTGGTTACATTTATTTAACAATTGACTAAAATATGGGTTACGTTTAAACCTTTCCCTCCCGTTAGGTTACATTTCCCTCCTCTATTTCGTTTTTTCCACCTAAACCTAAATTACTTTTCTCCTTCCTCGTCTCCCCGTTTGAGTTCCCTCTTCTCCTTCAATCCACGTACCAACGTTCGGTCTTATTCTTCTACCAGTAAATCTCGTCGTTTCATCCTCCTTCGATCGGCAATTCGTTATTTCTTCAAGTTCGGATCTTACCCTCCTTAAAAGGTATGTTTTCCTTCCCAATTTGAAAGTTCTAATCTTAAATATATCTTTAAGGACTGTTTCACTTTAGAAAAGAAGAAGAGGTTTTATTTATTTGATAAAATAACGTACCATTTTGATGTAATCTATTCGCACGTGATTCTAGATTTCTCTAAGTTTTTGAATTCGTGAGTTTTTCATATCATGTCGAAGCCTTTATCTATTGAAGAGCATAGTTTCTATTTTTGGTTGGATTTTCTGAAACTCTGGTCCTTTTTTTTTCATTTCTTTTCTTATGAAAAAGTTAGGGGTTTGAGCTTTTCAATGAACTTCTGTCATTTTAATGTTATCAATAGTGTGGCATTGTTCTTCTTCGCCAAAAAATTTAGATGTTTAAAAAGAATTACATTTAGCTTGTTCTTCGATTAAGCTTATGCAAGCCTTACCCATTCATGGTTTTTATTCAGTTTTGTCCTGATGGCTGATTAGAAAACATGTACCTCATTGCCGACATAGTGCTTCTTACTTGATTTGTATTAGAGTCTTTAGACTCTGTTGTAGTAGTAGCAGTTGATGTGCTAGTGGTAATACTATTTAGGGCACTAAGATCCAGATTGGGGAAAACAGAATAGCGACAGCATGGACATTTGACATTCAAACGTACCCACTGATCGATGTAGTCTACATGGAAATTGTGTGCACAAGGGAGGCTACGGACCTCATTGCCAACCAGGAACTCCTTAAGACAAATAGGACACTCACTGCAATCAGTAGGGACAGTCTTACGTCTAATTTTCAGAAGTACTTGAGCCTCGACTGCTTCTCTCTGTGTTAGTGTCAAGTAGAGCTCTGGATGGTAAGCTATATCTTGTCCTATTCCTCTCATTTCTTGACCAGCTGCTTCAAATGCCCCAATAGGTACATGGATCATGTCAACTAACACCCTGTACTCTGAAACTGGAATCCTTTGTTGAGCGCGCTGCAAACGAGTTTCCCTTCTTGCTAACCACTTTGTTGTAGCTATGCATCCCATGCAAACAAGGCAAGCATAACTGAATACTAGCCATAGAAGAATGAGTTCACAGTCGTTATTGACTATTGCACTTAATTTAACTGTCCCATGCATTTATTTATAAATTAGTATTACTATTTTAGATAATCAAATTTCATTAACCGTGGCTGTTACCATGTTATATTCTTTCATATCATTATTCAGTATTAGTAGTATTTGTGCTACTGGAGACAGATCTGATATGGCTACTTCATTTCCGTATACAGTTTCGAAAAATGGGAACATGTCTGACTCAGTTATGTCTGTTCCTTGAAGGTTGAAACTATGATTCCCCTTATTGGAATTTCCCTTTATGCGCCATAGTGTCTGATTTTTTGAATATTCTACAAATAGCCCATGCTTCCTACAAAGATTTCAAAACAAAAATATGTCAGCTTCTGTTCAACATAAGGTATACATGTTTTCTATTTAAATTAATATACAGTCAAACATACATTAATGAGAATCTTATAGGTTGTCTTCAGACAATTGATGATAATAACTATCCTGAGGTAGTTATATGTTCCATATTACACAATATATATTCGTGAAACTACATTATGTACCTATGATAACTGTAAATTTTATTGTGCAAACTAGTCATTGTGCCGCATGTACATCATTAGCGCTGGTCAAGGATTCAGGTTACTCTAGAACATTATGAAAGGTTTTCTTGATCCAAAAACCACTGCAAAAATCATGGTAAGGTTTTCTGTTTTTCTTTTTATTATAATCATATGGGTCATCAATTTACAGTATAAACAATGACGCTTAGGAATAGGTCAACCGGAGTACTGCCATGAAAAGCGAAGTGATAAAAGAAAAGAAAAAAGTGTGTAAATTTAACACGAAATTGAAGTTAGTCTCTCTATCAATTCATTGCAGTAATACATGTTTTGGTCTGCTTCACGGTTGTTCAATATTGTGACTTTTGTAGGAATAATCGTTGTTAATAGAGCTCTCATGGCCAAACATGGCATCAGTTTTGGTAAGTTTATACGTTTATGAACCTCGTTAAATAGTTTTGTATCAGTAATAAAATTGCTAGTGGTTTACTGGTTTACTCAATATTGACATAACACAATTTGAGTGAAAAAAATGATTATGTTCACATTTTTATGTCAACTTTAAACAGAACATTATCTCATGATGATAAATGAACAAAATATCATCTAAGAAGCTGTTGCAAGAGCAGTTGTTATCAGGTTTTGTGTACATGTTTTTTATACTTCACAGCTAGTTAGTCTGAGTCAAACATATAAATATTTGATGTTTGACTAATGGATTGTAAGGTTTACGATGAGTAATGTTATGACTAATCTCAGATTTTCATTGAGCAGTAATGTGACTAAAATTTGGTTTTATGTTATTTACAGATAGTTAGTTTGAGTTTTGCCTCAAATATCTGGTATTATTTGCAGTACTGTAGATTCCTAACTCATTCATACCTGAAAAGAAAAGGTGATAAATATTTTTATAGTAAATTAATTACATGTTTCAGTGAATTGCTTGAGTTTCTTGGTGGCACCTGTAAACGTGGGTGTCTGGAGGATGTCTTCGATCGGACAATAGACTGTGGAAGGAACCTAAAATTTAGAAGGTGTACTTTTCATTTTTCTTAATTTTTACTCGTGTTTTATCCATTTATCAAAAATGGAAACGAAATAATATCACATGCTCGGATAACTGTAATTCAAATGATTCAAAATGGAGAAGGAAAATGTGGGAGGTACAGTTTCAAAGCATCTGCTGCTGCAGATGAAAAAACCGTTTCTGAAGATGAAATAGTTTATTCGAAGGCGATGTCTGATTTTCAGTCATGTATACTTTGTGTGCATCATTTTTGAAGTAAATGTTTCTTATATGAACAGAAAAGATTCATTCCATTCCAGTTCGGCTTCTTCGCCTACTGTTTCCCAGAATTTGATAGAGCAGCCTCACTTATGACATGTTTGTGAAGAGTTGAGCGTTTCTGAATACGAGGTACTTTTCACTTAGTGCACCTGCATTATAATTTTACCGTTTATCTTTTCTGTCAGTGAAAGAATCTCATGAGATTCTACCATATCTTTCATGAGAGTCAATCATATCTTTTCCCTCTTCCGCATCATCTTTCTATATGTCAGTTATAGCTAATATAATGTTGATGTTTTTACTTACATTCTTTTTATGTGTTATATGTTAAAAAAATCATTGCTTTAGGTAGAGTAAAATAATTGAAAATAATTGTTGTGGGAAAATACAATTAGGGCTTTCTTCTAGAGATGCTTGTAACTTGGAAATGGTCGAAAATAAATGAAATATGAACAGAAGCTAAAATATACTAAATTAAAAATTAGCAACTACGATATTACATATTAGCGGTTACGATACTTTTGATAAACAGGTGGTGGGTGAATACATTAAAAAGTCGTAGTCCAAAATCTAAACATATGCAGGCTACGATACTTTCGATTTCATAATAGAGGCTACGATACTATCGATTACATATTAGCGGCTATGACACTTTCAATTACATATTAGCGGCTACGATACTTTCGTAACTTATATGAAATATACGTATGCTGAAAGCACTAAAAAGTCATAGTCCAAAATTTAAATATAGAGGTGGTGCCAAATATACAATAGCTTTATTTTAGGTTCAAGTGGAAGGTTGTTGAGTTTGGAGGAGGCGGACAGGCGAAGGAGGTAGCTAGCATTTTGAAGCTGTTCAGGATGATCTGAAGGAAGAGGAAAGGCAACAACGGCATAAGTGGGGACTGGATGAATGCTTGGTATTTGGATTTAGGGAGATACTTGTATTACTGTCAAGGTTTTCATGTAGTTTGTATTAAACGCAGTGGGTGAGATACGAATGCTAGTATTAACTGTACTGGGTGAGAAATGAATACCATAATTGGTATATGTGCATCGTTGGATTGGAATATGCAGTCAGTTATATGTGCGCAAAGGGGATGGTTATATCAGAATGTGAGCAAGGCAGGGGATGGTTTGGCTGGATGAAGTGGAGCCGGTGAGGCGGTTTTATTCACCACACTAATTAGCCAATAGGCTTACAATAAGTTACAAACATTTCATCAAAGATCCAAACAGCATGATCCACTATACCCATCTTGGCACAAGCACTTCTTTGCTTTTGCAACCTAAAATAGAGTGGAAAAAACTCTTCTTTTTCTATTTCTCCTTTTTGTAAGCAAATGAATTTAATTAAAATGGGAAAGGAGAATGATTTTTTTATAAGAGATTGATCCGATACAAAATATCCTAATTAAAATCAAAATCATCTAGCACAAAACCAAAAATAAAAGCAACTTAATCTCTTTTTTGTTGTTCAAAAGAAAATCATGAAAAAATCAAGATCAAAACTTTTGTTTAGATTAAGAAAAAATGAAATCAAATTCGCTTTTTGAGGTTTGCTTGGTATTTTGAACGGTTGTTGATGTAGCTGTTGTTTTGGGGTGTTGCTGCTAGCAAAAGGTGGGTGGTGAGCTACAAAACAGTGGAGTCTGTTTCTGGAACAGAGTTGATACTATTCAAGAAGTTGAGAATTAGCATATGCTTTTGTTTGTCGACAAAGGTACAACTGAGATGTGATGGTTTGGTTTGTGGATTGGCAGTAATGTTGTAACGGTGGAGAAGGTGTTTGGTTGTTATGGTGGTGGGTAAGTTGAAGTTGTGTGCAGTCTTGTGAGATGGAGGAGGAGCTCTGGTTTGAAGTATGCAAGTTGATACAGGAGGGGAATATGGTGTCAATGAGGATATGGTTTAATGTTACAGGGTTAGTTTGTGTTCTATTCTTTGTTTTTGGTTGGTATTGTTGGGTGGTTGATGTCAAGTATTTACAATTAAAAAATTATTGATGGCAGAGAAGATTGTTTGTGATCTTGCTGTTTGGTTTGAGTGACGAAGGCGTTATCACCGTGGATTAAGGAGAGGCAGAGGAGTTATGTTTGTCACTGTGGACTGTAGAGTGGAGTGAAGGCAGATATGTGTTAGTGCGTATCTAAACAAATGAATTTTTTTTCTAACAAATGAAATCACAGCATGAATTTTAATAAACATTGTATTGAAATCCTGTAAATGGAATAGTGAAATGCATGGTTCTGTTAGCAAATAGTGGTTGTGTATGCAAAACTATGTATAAAGAAAAGAGAAGTAAGCAGAGAATGAAACAAATGAATAATATAAATGAGCAAAGAGGATTAAAAGTAAACAAAGAGCAATAAACCAATGAACAATAACACAGACAAACAATACAAAACAAATGCAAATGAAATGCATTCGATTTTGTTTAATATGCGTGATGTCACAAATGAAATGCAAAGAGAGATTTTTCTTTTTTAAGACTAAAGAAAACTAATACCCAAATGAAGCAAAACAAAACCAATCACCACTGAACCAAAAGAAATGCACAAAACAAATTTTCTAAGGATAACATAACATAAAATGAAAACACACAAATAAACATAAACAAATGCACAAGTGGCACAAATGAAGAGTCAAAATGAAGAAGTGTTTTTTTCTTTTTCTTTTTTTGAATGGAAACTAACACTAACTGTTCGACGATGAATATTCTATGAATTAGAAAATCGTCGCGAATATTAAAATAAACCGCAAGCGCACGGCGTACAATCGTAGTACGTGGTGAATACGGGTCGATCCACAGGGAAAGAATTAATTCTAAAATTACTCAATCAAATTAAACCGAAAGTGAGTGAGAATGTTAACTAAGCAGCTAAAAATTAGCAAAATATACCAAACTATTAACTACAAACGTTGGTTGAAAAATAAGAGATTAAATGACAACTTAGGAACAAATTCACTCTCAAGATCACATGAATCAATATAAAATGAAACCATGATCTCTCTTTTTGGTCAATAGTTAATTTAATTGATGTGACTATTCTAAGCATGATCTATTTGTGCTATTGATTAGCCCAACATAAGCCATCAAATTTTGTCATACCTCTTAAACAACTTTACTAATTTTATGAAAAATGATAACAAGTTGAAATTGAATTGTACTTTAAGCATGACCTATCCCCTATAATTAGGAGTATAAACCATCAAATTTAGATTTTCAATCTCCACTTAATTGCCATAATCATATGTAGATGAAGAGGTAATTAGTGAGCATATGAACAAACATAGCCTATGTGGTGTCAACACTATAGGCTATCAAACTCAATAATGAACACAGAAACCATAACCATCAACATGAATTAAAGCAAAAGAGATCATGAATAAACAAGTATATTGAAACTACATGAATAAAGAGAGATTCATTATCCCTAAGTTGTAGGGATTTAGCCTCTCATGTTTGGTATTTTAACAACAAAAGAATGTAGTTTGCAACATTAAAGAAATAAAAGAAAATATAAGCTAAAAAAAGAGATTTATTTTAGCCTTCACTCTAAACTAAAAATCCAAGAACTTTTTTACATTATCATACATAGGTTATTTATACATGAGGGAAAACCCTAAATTAACTTCTTGCATGCTATCAAGAATGCCCTCTCTTTAAGCTTCATTTTGCCTTTTAGCAATAATGATTCATGAAGCCTTAATTTTGTGTCTTCCCTAAAGAAGGAAGGAGAGTGAATAGGGTCCTCCACTAATTATCTATTGGAATTGATTTCCTCTCCATTGATTGATATTGATTGATTTCCCTTTCATTTTTTTGGGCAAGGCATTAATTTCCTCCTTTTGAATTGATTCCCTCTCCATTGATTGATTTCCCTTTTTCCCTTTATATGCATATATATCTTTATGAAGTCCTTTTCTATATGCACCAATTTCTGCAAAAATATGAAAAATGTCCAAGTAAACATTCTCAAAATAATATAAGCACAAAAATGACCATTTTCCCCCTATATGATGATAAATACATGATGTTTTGAAATCAATTCAATTATTGTTTAAACATGATAAAATACCCATATATGACATTTATTAGCACTAAACAAGAATAAATATGTGAATATAAATGTGCATTTTTACGTGCACATCAAATACCCCACACTTATCTATTTATTCGTCCTCGAATAAAGTAAAGACTAAGCTAAACCCGTTTTCGTAGGGTGCACGATTGCATTGAGCATATGCAACAAGCCGTTGAACCTCTGGGTGTCCCCAGTAGGACGGGTGTTGTCTCGTGAGGGTTTTCAGCGGATACTACCCACAAAATCCAAAAGTTAAATGCAAAAAAATATTTACAAAATGCAAGATTCGAAAATATTTACAATATGAATGCTAGTTTTTAAAGAAATATTTACAAATGGATAATTTACTTTTAAATATTACACGAATGAGCTAACACAAATTTGAGTCGTCACTATGAAATTTATGTCCATTACTAATCAAAACTTCAAACAAAAGTCATGTTATCATCACAAACTCCTCTAGCTTGGCCAGTTGTTTCGGTAGAAACATAGTGCAAATATGAAATGAATTCTGTAATCGATATCAACAATCGTAAAACGGCATCTCAACTTCCTTTTTGTTAACAAGTTAGGTCGAATAAGTGAAGAGTGTGCTTGGATTTCAAGTGCTTACTCTTTCTTTATTATAAAGTATTTACATTATTACTATTTACAAACACCTAACTGAAAAGACCAAGGTATACCACCAGTGAGAGTTTGGGACAGAGCTTGGCGGATTGTGCAGACCGACGCTGACTTTGTCAACAAGAATGTCGGTAATCCTTAGGTGTCCAACTCATAAAATGAGACCAAGATATACCGACGCTGACATTGTCAACAAGGTGTCGGAAAGAGCTTGGCGGGTTTGCACATCAACGCGAGATATACTAGCAATGTTGGATACCCTTGGATTATTATTATATATATATATACATTCTTTTTTTTTCTTTTTTTTTTGCATAAGAGAGAGAGTTAAGCGAGAATATCTTAGCATAACTTCACTTAAAAGATCTAAAATGTTATCACAAGTAGTCAAAATCAACCATTCATTTAATCGGATTACAATTCAGAAAACATTTCATACTCATCACCTACGAATTTCCCAATATACCAGTTACACCAAATTTGCTCATAATTCATACTTTCCTTTCTTTATCCGCTAAGAGAAGTAAATTTCCAACTATTTAAATCGAACGACCAAAATTATATACTAACTCCATCATGTCTTATTTAAAAGTAAATAGAAGTGCGAAATTTTTACTTTTTTTTAAAGAAAAAGAAAAAAATGCAAAAAGAAAAAATGCTAACTTAAACTATGCAAAACAGAATGAAAGTGAAACTCCCTCTCCCCCCACACTTGATTTCGACTGTGTCCCCACAGTCAATGCATGACACAATGAGTGAACGGAAGAAAAATATTTACATATGTACAAAAAAGGATTAGTGCGACTTACCAAATGTGCATGCAGAAAATATGCAGTCACCGAATAGATGAACCGGTCCACAATGGACCAATGAATCGGCCTCATTAAGATTATGAGACACAGCTGAAGCACAGAAAACCAAATCATAAAGGATTTTATACTACATTTCAGATTTGGAAAAACATATTTTGTTTTTTCAAAAGTTTGAGTTGCTAATTTTAAAATTTTGAGCTTACAATTGATTCGAAGATCGAATTGAATTTTTTGGAGCAACTATAGAGAGGTCATCGAGCTGGGGTTCAGTAAAAGATTCAAAAACAAAGTTTGACTTGTTCAGATGATGTATAAATTGAGAGACGTGTGCATCGTTCTCACCCCCACACTTGTTTTGAGAAATATTGTTCAGTTTTTCTTTGATATTTGAAATTTTGTTAACTAAAGGTTCATTCGTAAACCTAAAATTAAAACCAAACAAATGAATTTTCAGTAAATTTCGAAATCGTGTTTTCTCAAAAACAGTGTTATTCCAAAAAGAGTCCATATACTGCAGAAATTTATCATTGAAAAACAAGTGATCACATTGAGGTTCAGTTGAAACGATTAAGTTGCAAGGAGTTTCAATAGTTTTTGAAAAATCGTCATTGTGTTCAAGATCACATTCAGCGGTTTCATTATTTTCAACCTCAAGAATTTCAAAATTTTCAAAATTTTCATTTTCAGTTTCAGAACCAACAACATTATCGTCAATTATTTCAAAAAAAATTCGCTCATCCAAGTCGTCCTCACCTAAACAGTTGTTAACAACTTCACCATTTTTGTCATGTTGACAATCTAAAGTTGCTAAATTTTCAAAATTTTCAGAATCTGGGAGAGGAAGATCAAATTGAAGATTGACGTCTTTGTTTTCAAGAGAATTCAAATTCAGATCAATTACAGAGCTTTCAACAACTTCATTAAGATTTTCGTCAGTTTCAAAAGTTGTTATTTGAAAATCATCGATTTTAGTAAAAGATGTATTATCATTCGAATCGTAACATGTTCGGTTTTGATTATTTTGTTTTTCACGAAACTTCAAGTAATCGACAAGTATGTTCGTTTGCTCAACAAAATCAAATTTATAATTATTTACATGAGAATTTTCAATTTGAAATTGTTGGGAACAAAAGTTTTCAGTAGCACCACAATTGAAATTATTCCCATTACCAAAATCATTTGAGAAGTGATTTACATTTCCATTTTGAATTTGAAATTCATTTTTGAGTTCGAAATTGATTTGGCTGGGGCTGTAATAAAAATCATTTGAATTTGGAAGTGAATTTGAATTTTGAATATTTTGAAAACTTTGACTCAAGTTGTTGCCCAAGTTGCCCAAGTATGAATTTTGATTATTCGAATTTTGTAATAATTAGTAATATAGAATATCAACTGTAGATTAACACTTCCTCTTGTTGCCAAAATCATATATAGATGAAAAGGTAAATTATTTGTGTCATTTGATCAAGCATGATCTATCCTCTATTAATTAGAGGCATAGATCATCAAAACCAAGTATGATTAACAAAATACGCTAAACATCCATTCTTTAATAAACACAAATAGAGACCATGAAAAATAAACTATGTTGAATCTATGTGATTAGAGAGCTTCATCACCCCTAAATTGTAGGGGTTTAGCTCATCATTTGTGTTATTATGTCAACACAAATATATTTCAACATTGAAGAACAACTAGTAAGTAATGATGAAAAGATATTAACTAATAAAGCTACACTACTTGCAGAAAAGAAAATAACATGTAAATGAAAAATAGCAAATTAATATTGCATTAAAGCAACAGATTACAAAAAAGAAATGGTTAAGAAGCCATGACAGAAAAATAGAGGTTTTGTTTTCAGCCTCTCTCTAAACTAAAAATCTAAGATACTTTTTTACATTATTATACATAGGTTATTTATACATGAGGGAAAACCCTAAATTAACTTCTTGCATGCTATCCAGAATGCCCTCTCTTTAAGCTTCATTTTGTTTTTTAGCAATAATGATTCATGAAGCCTTAATTTTGTGTCTCCACTAAAGAAGGAAGGAGAGTGAATAGGGTCCTCCGGTAATTATCTATTTGAATTGATTTCCTCTCCATTGATCGATATTGATTGATTTCCCTTTCATTTTTTTGGGCAAGGCATTAATTTCCTCCTTTTGAATTGATTCACTCTCCATTGATTGATTTCCCTTTTTTCCTTTGTATGCATATATATCCTTATGAAGTCCTTTTCTACATGCACCAATTTCTGCAAAAATATGAAAAATGTCCAAGTAAACATTCTCAAAATAATATAAGCACAAAAATGACCATTTTCCCCCTATATGATGATAAATGCATGATGTTTTGAAATCAATTCAATTATTGTTTAAACATGATAAAATACCCATATATGACATTTATTAGCACTAAACAAGAATAAATATGTGAATATAAACGTGCATTTTTACGTGCACATCACTAACACCAAAAAAAGTTAATTCAAAGAGTAAACTTTCATTAGATATAAAATGAAAATGTTTGAGCTGCAATTGACTGTTTCTCGAGTAGAATTGCAATTGATCGGAACCAAAATAAGTTATCAGAATTCTTAAAAAAAGGAAACTAAAGGAATTCAAGTAGGGTTAGACAGGAAGTTTTAAACGTGAATCAAAATTAAAAATACTAATCCACTATACACTTTAATGCTCTTATACCCACATATCTAAAGAGAGCAAAAAAGAGTGAGTAGTAATAGCATGGCTGTTGCCCTGAGGAAGGAGTTGTTTTGTAGCTGCAGCAACCACGAGGAAGGAAAAAAATGGCTGTTACAATGCAACACCGAATTGAAAAAGAATAGGTAATTTACCTGTATGTCATTTTTAACATTTCTTGATATCAAATCCACATATGTTGCTTATTGCTTACGATAGGAAGATCGGTAACTTTATTTTAATAAATAAAAATTCTAATCCTAAAGTCAGTAATTCTATTCCAATATAGTAGTTAACCCAATCTTTTTACTGTATATTTGTGAGCGTCCTTAGATTCAAATATGCAGTTATTTAAGTATGCACTGTGTATTTTTTTTCTTGTTTTTGCCAATTATTATTATATCATTTTTCACTTCGAGTGTGTCTCTGGATCCCAATGATTGTACGTATATTGGCTCAATTTTTTTATGTTTCTTTTTATACGTTTGAATCACACACCCTTGATTATTTTGTAGGCTCAACTGTTTGATGTAGTCCTTTTTTCAATGCTTAAACGACTATTGTTTAAATTTTTGTCATGACCATATTTTGCTTATCAAAATTCTAATTGTTGATTATCAACCCCGTCTACAGGTAATTAGCTTTTCTAGAGTGAAGACCATCAACAGCAATGGATATGACTTTAAGTATTATATGTATTATGATATTTGTTAGTACTTATAGTATAAACTTGTTTATAAATGTTTGTGGTATGTGAATTTGCTGGTTTTGCCAGATATCTATTATTTAAATGGTTATGGAAAATACTTATGTGACTAATGTGTTCTTCGCTTTTGAGTATGATGATTATATGATTAATTTATTGTTGACCTATATCATGCTTTTTGTTGATTTTACTATGATTATTGTGTATTTGGTTGTTGGAAATAATGTAAGCCACAGTATATAGTAGCATTTAAATGATCCTACAAACCAATTAATAAGTTTTGGTAGCGTTTAAAAAGTGCTTTGGAAACAAATGTAAAACATCACCTAAAATTTTGGCAGCATAAAATAAATGTAACTACAAGTTTTTAGTTGCAGAAAATAAATGCTACAAAAAAATAAAAAATGATTCATGTGCAAACTATCAGTAGCGTTTATAAAACGCAACCATACAGAAGATTTCGTAGCGTTTATTAAAGCGTAACAAAAAAACCAAGACTTTTAGTTGCGGGACCTCTAGTAGCGTTCATTAAAACGCTACTAAAAGGTTTTGGTAGCGTTTTTCAAACGCTACTAAAGGTCTTTTCTGGTGTAGTGTCAAATCCATACTTAAAATAGTATTTACAAAATAAGTATATAGTTGTAATACTCATAAATTTTTTTCTGACTCCCGAAATCACGGAAAATTTTGGCAGCATATCCTTTGTACGGAGAGGTCCAGAAAATCACAACATATATAAAATTCAAATATACCTCTCATCATTCGATGAGGCATCCCAAAAATGGGGAAGACACCATATATATGTAACTACAAAACTATATAACTTACATACGTACCTTCTTAGCGTTTATTTGCATTTTTATTTACCTTAGCATTTAGCATTTAGCGCAAGCGAGCTCCGAAGCGTAGCGCGACTTCCCTACACCTGCTACATACTCACATATACATGAGAATCAAACATATTTCCACTACATAGCAAAAGTACACAATTTACACAACATATAATCAACATTTCAACTACAAATCCAAAATATTCATAACAGGTCAGCGAACAAAACAAGGTTTATCACTCGCTAAAAGTTGGAATTTGGCTAAAGCACACTAGAGAAAAGTTGTTCTAATCGTTTCAGGTTTTCCGAATTGTCCGGATTCGTCGAATTCGGATAACTCGTTCAAAAGTTATGACTAATTTAGCGAGAGCGAACACTTCAGCTCACGCAAGAAAAATGCAGACCTGAATTGTTCAACCCAGTTTTTAACACTTCAAACATCAAAATCTCAGCAAGCATAATAAGGAAAAGTTTTAGTTCGCACCCTGGCCTTTCCGAATTGTACTCGCATATCCAAATCCGACGCTTGGTTAGGGAGTTATGGTCCAAACAATATTGGTATTCAGTTCAGATTTTTATTTTCTGTGCATACAACTACGACTAGTTCTTGGTTTTCAACTTAATAAACTTGGAAACTAGGCAAGACACTATTAACAAAAGTTTTAGTTTAGTTTCTAAGGTTTCCGAAAAGTCCGGAATCGTCGAATTCCGATCAACCCATCAAAAGTTATGGTCACTTTAACTTCAGCTAGTATGGAATATTTCAAATTTTTGTATAACGTCGATTTATTTTAATTTGAGTTCCAACCTTTCGGTTCCCAAAACTTTGGCAAATCTTTAGCACTTAGACTTGGTTATCACTTCTTTATTCGAGAAATGGATTCGCATCGATTTGCTTATTCCATTCTGATATATTATCTATTCCTTAAGTTCCTTTTCATTTAGCTTAATTTATTAACTTAAATCAAGTCGTATTAATTTAAACTCCTTCGAACCTTCCACTTACCCAAAATCAAACATTACCAAAATTCCACTGTACATCCCACTTAGGCTTATTTAGAATTCCTATTTATTCAAAAGTTTCAACAATTTACCTATATTACTAGGTTTCAAATTTTCGATTCCAAAATTTGGTAATTCTTTAATACTTCAAAGTTGTTATTATTTCTTTGCTCGGAAAATGGATTCGAATTAAATTTGTTTACCCAATTCCGATACATTTCTATATATTTCCCGTTTCCATTCCCAGCACCAAATTCCAAATAAACTTGAATTCATCTTTTTAAAATTTCAAACTAACTTAGTTGCATTAAACCCTTAATTCATTAATATGGGTCAACTTACCAAATTTCATGGCTTATTAGTTTCCTAAACACACACTTCTCCATCGACCTTTACACGGTTTATAAGTTAACTCTTATCGATTCGATTTTATTGACTCGACTAAGTTTAACCTTATTTCCATTTCATTTGCAAATTCATTTACATTTCTTTCTTGCTTATTCCCATCGAGTTACATCAAATATTATTCCATTAACTCGCTTATTTACTCGACTCACCCTCTCATGGTTTGAATTAAGGAATGTTCATGATTAAGATTTATACCTAGGCCTCCAATCATCATGATTTGATTTCTTAAGTTGAACTCTATTTAACTCGATTTCTTCACCTAAATTAAACTACATCCCATTCGACAAAAGTCTTGTACTCATTCATTTCATCGTTCACACTCAAATTTATATTCGAGGTATCACCCTAATAAGGTTACCATTTAGATTTCTTCCATTTCAAATTCAACGATCACTCCTATTTCATTAACAACTTCATTTCTCTCGATTTTAATTTATCGGAAATCCATAAATTTTTATAACTACTTAAGTTCTTTTCAACTCTCCCTCAAGCTAACTTAAGTATCCACGTCATGAGATGTTACTTCTTTTATTCACATAACTAAAATTTCAATTTCCCTTTGGTTGACTTAAGTATAGTTTTATTTCGCAGTTAATTTCAACCTTGCTAACACTTCTATTTACCAAACTTGTAGTTTATTTAAACTTAATTTCTATCCATACTTACGAGTTACATGACGCTTCTTCTTAATACTTCAGTCCATTCCATAGTTTCAAAGTTTAAATTCCAATGAATCGAGCAACTAAATCTTAAATCATTATCACATGTTTAGACAAACTCAAAGTACTTGATTCTGGGTTTTATAAACCAAGTCTAAAATACATATGTATTTATAAAATTCATAGAGAACATACCATAAATTTAAATCCAACTCTAATCAACAAAACAAAGAAATTCTAATCCTGGTTAAATCTTAACTCAACTTTACATATCATTGGAAATTAAATCCAAACTCCTTTTCCAAACAAGTTATGAAAGTACGGAGTGGTCTCCCCACTCAAACTCTTCAAAATAAACATCGGCAATGCGTGCACTCATTACCAAAGTTATTTCTAGGGTCTGAAGAAGGATTACACACGTATTTTCTTTTGAAACCATTTCCAAACTATTTCTTATCTTACGATATTATTTCAAACTTTAGCAAACTATCTTCGAAAACGCCCAGGATCAAGTTTCAAGTTCATTACTATTTCAATCACAAACCCTTTTCGCCCAATTATACCTACAGGTATTCCATTTCAAATATATTCTAGATACAATAAATTTTCCTTATTATAATTATTATCTAATCAACCATAATAAGTAATAACTTAACGTTACCACCTACTAAAACGAATACATACATACTTGAACCAATAATATATATATTTGATATATATTTTTAAAAAATATCGAAACCATATTATTTCGATCATTCTGTTCGATTATTTAGAGATCCCTATCGATTCTATGGCGTCCCATATATCGACCAGAATCCATAAATATTCAACAGAACAACTCCACATAATATAAACCAATTTATAACCAAATACAAGTACGCTCTCTCATATCACTCAAACTCATTCTAGGGCGTTTCTAACCCCATCTCTAATGAGTTAATTCCCAACAGAGCCAAGGTTATCGCTAACCATCGCTCTGATACCAAATGTAACGACCCACATTTTCAACTGTTCAAATCGACAATAAGCCACACATGTCGACCCAAACAAATCTCAAATGCAGGTAGTTATTGGGAAAAGAAGAAAAAGAAAGGAAGAAGAGAAAAACAATAACAGAGTTCTCACAGCGGAAGGATAACATATAATAGATAATTATCAGATTTAAAGCAGTTGGAATATATACATTTGGCTAAAATATACAATGATTATCAGAGTTACACATAAGCATATCTACATAACAAGCAGCGGAACAAAGTGCAGCGGTTAAACCATACTCATAATAGATATATACACCAAACTTCATCTTCGTCCTCCAAGGCAAGGGAATCTTCGCTAACTGCAACATCTGCTGACCCGAGCGTATTGCATAGAAAGAAAACACAACAAACACTCGGATCAGCACTTAATCATCTCATATTAGTCAAATCAAAATACGAAATAACATCAGTATCATGGGTGCAGTAACTCAGGAGATGTTACGGGATTTTTTTCTATCTCTTGAGGATCCGTTAAACTAATACATACATAGATAATACACTATTATGATAGTGTCTATATACCAAGCTATGGGGTACGATATATTTGAACAAAGGATAGGACTCATCAGAGTTATATTATCTCATTAGAGATAGGGGTAGAAATGCCCTAGAATGAGGTTCTGGAATATTTTGATCGAGAGAGCGTACTCTGAAAATGGAATATTTTGAAACAAGAAGTAAAGTGTTTTAAAGAACGAAATCATTTTGAAAGATAGCTTTAGTAAGAAATTTTGGAGTATTTTATTCGACGTTAATATTGGACTATCGAGTATGTAAGGATTTTTAATATACGTCTGATCAACGTATATACGAAGTCCAGTATATACTAGATAGATACAGAATCACACTCTAGTCGCCCGGAGATGATTCTGATGATTGAGATCTCATCATTGGTATTTATGTTCGAGTTTCGAAAGTGGGATGACTATATATTTCTGATTGAGACGTCGAGAAATACTTAAAACTGTTTCGACCAATGTTTGAGAATAAGTCAACTAAGTTTAAAAATACTTAACTTGGATAATGAGACAAAAACGCGAATCAGACTATGTTGCCACAAAAAAAATGCTTTAGAAGTAAATCTCACTTAAATATTTGTAAGCAAATTTGTGAAAGTGCACGTAAGTGAGATAATTCATTTATAAATTACCACCCCATATTTCAATATGGACAATAATAATTGATCAAGTTATAACAAATGTTTGAATATGAATGTTAAGATCTAATAAGTTGTGATCAGTGATGATATCGCACTTCCTGATGAGTGTTAATATGTTAATATAAGTGATAGATTTGAATCGATACACAATATGAATTGTAAATGATAATATACGTATGTACCCATAACAATTCGTCTTTCTAAACGGTTTAAGTCGGTTTAATTACCGCCGAAAAATCGGGCAAAAAGATGGGTCGTTTCACTTGGTAACGACCCACATTTTCAACTGTTCAAATCGACAATAAGCCACACATGTCGACCCAAACAAATCTCAAATGCAGGTAGTTATTGGGAAAAGAAGAAAAAGAAAGGAAGAAGAGAAAAACAATAACAGAGTTCTCACAACGGAAGGATAACATATAATAGATAATTATCAGATTTAAAGCAGTTGGAATATATATATTTGGCTAAAATATACAATGATTATCAGAGTTACACATAAGCATATCTACATAACAAGCAGCGGAACAAAGTGCAGCGGTTAAACCATACTCATAATAAATATATACACCAAACTTCGTCTTCGTCCTCCAAGGCAAGGGAATTTTCGCTAACTGCAACATCTGCTGACCCGAGCGTATTGCATAGAAAGAAAACACAACAAACACTCGGATCAGCACTAAATCATCTCATATTAGTCAAATCAAAATACGAAATAACATCAGTATCATGGGTGCAGTAACTCAGGAGATATTACGGGATTTTTTTCTATCTCTTGAGGATCCGTTAAACTAATACATACATAGATAATACGCTATTATGATAGTGTCTACTCTGTAAAGTATAAATACTGAAAATAGCGTAAGCGGGATTACATTTTTACCCTTACACCGTTTATAATACCATAGTCTATACAGTACCGTAAACCCACCGTAAATGATGGCATCAGAGGCACTCCATAGGTACGATACAAATCAAAATCGTATGGGGCTCGATATGGTTATATATGACAAGGCACTCGAGGCAATGCCCAGGGTAGGATTCTACCAATTGCACTCCCGGACCGGTGGTAACGCATAGCAGCCACTACCGCCCACCACGGATCACACTCCCAAAGTCATAAATGGGCCCAAATCATCATCATCGTCATAGTCATAGGAATATTATCGAAGAAGTGTGTCCGATCAAAGGTGCTACCTCAGTTAGTCACGGTATAGCTCCTGTTTTAGTCATTTCAATTCTGACCCGAAGGTCAGGGCTATTACGTCATCGTTCATCATCTTCGATTCAATAATCGCCTCCAATTCATCATACTCATTCTGGATACGTCATAACGTTCACAGTTGTCAAAGTGGTATCGACACTGACAGAGAGTATGCCTTATGTCGACTCCGGTCTCTTTAACAACCAACGCTTACATTTTCCACATCGGTTGGTTCTTTTACATTCTCTCAAAGGTTCGTTTCATATCAAAATATAATATTCTGTTTCGAACCACATTATATTCAAATAGAATATAATTCCATATCAAAATATCTCAATCATTCCAAACCCGATTATATTCTAAACAAGAATATATTCCATATCCTTATATTATAATCGTATAATATTTCACAATCAACTTATATTCGAATAGGATATATTTTATCTCAAAAATTTTCAATTTATTCCAAATCGATTTGTGTTTGAAATCCATTTATATTCAAATGGAATATAATTTCACTTCAACTCATTTCAATTCCTTAGGAGGTCCATTTATATTCGAATAGAATATGATTTACATTTCCATATCCAAATCGGTTTAGAAATCGATTCATATTCAAATAGAATAAAATTTATCTCAACTCCATTTGAACAACAGTTCAGACCCAAACACTTTCCATTCGGAAGAACTTATACTTATAAAAAAAAAATTTAAAAGATAGATATTTATAAGGAACCCCTTTATAAATATATATATATAATATCATAGTTAGAATAGGATAAGATAAATTTTGAAACACTATATAAATATATATATAAATTGAAAGTTTACTAAAAAAATTAATAATAGAATATAAGAAAATTTTTATTATAATAAAAATAGTTATTTGAAATCAAACAGTGTAATATATATATAAGAAATTTCTTTGGCTAAACATTAACTTTTTCTTCCGAACTTCAATACTTGAATCTAAACTCCAGTCTCAATGGAGTTGCTTAGCTCAAAGGACTTGTTTCAAATCCCATTTCAAACCCATTTTCAAATTCAAGTATTCAATATTACACTCGTATTAAGTTGAAACAATCCCGAGTATTCTCGATTATCTTAATTCCAATATTAAATTCAATAAGAATTTATTGTATTTGAGTCTGCCTAATCCTTGAAAATCCCACATCATATAAATTTAAATCTTTGACCTTCAAATTCACTTTGGGAAAATACTTAAATCATTTCAAATAATCTTTAAGATTCAGATTTTCAAAGGAAGAATAAAGCTTATCAAAATCGATACATTTCCCTTAAATGAAATTTCCACCAAAATAAAAATTTCAAATATTAAAAAAAATCATTTAACCAACCGATGTCCATATATAATTTGCTACCCTATGGCCAAGTGATTAAATTTCAATTTCTCGATATTTAGGGATGGATCTATCATTTCAATCCAAATCAGGGTCACAGAGATTTATCATTTCACTCTGTATTCTTAATTGATTTCTATCGATTAAATCCCGGGTTTATTCGATGCCCGTAACATCTAAGGTGAAAATGGGATTAATCGTCAACATGAGCACACAAATATTCATGTACTGAATAAAGGGACAATTCAAGCAGTATTCATTCGGTAATTCTAATCAACCAAGGCATCCATCACACAACCTTTATTCTATGGTCAGTGTTAAATCATTCCACTGATTTTCAAGTGTCGAGATTTTCTAACTAGAAATTTAAATTAAATTCAAATAACTAATTATCGATTTCATTGCCTGTAACACACTTGCATGTCAAATTTAAGCAACCATTCACCAGACCAAACACAACCATGCAACCAACTTATTTCACACTTTAATCTGATAAATATGGGAAAGATCCAGTTATTCGTGAGCGAAGAATCACTCACCTTTCCGTCCTTAGTGGATCGGACGTCCAAAAGAAGCCCAAAATTTGACAGTCTCATATCGCAACCAAACCAGCGCCAAAACGTCCGCAATTCCTCTACGATCCCAACGCAACAAACCGCGTCCAAATCCGAGTTAATATGAAGAAGTTATCAGTATTTTACGACTTGGATTTTTAAATATATATAAATTAATAATTAAATATTCTCACCCAATAGGTGGCTGACACGTCAGCTCCTCCCCTTAGTTTTTCTCCCGCTCAACCGCTACAGGACCCGACGAAAGAACCCATCCAATACCTTACTTTGACCGGCAATTGTTCACAGCTCCGACTACCTGAAGACACGAGACTACCACCGCCGGCTTCCGCATCTCCGGTCGCACCTCCCCTAACGACGACGACAACTCCGGCGCCCTCCCCAGTTCACGCTATCGCCGGAAATACCTGAGTTCGAAAACCCTAAAATGCCAAATTCCGGCAATCTACCTAACAATGGCCGATGAGACCGAGTTCGTTGCACACCAAACAGCGATCCAGACAAAACCCAGATTCCAATTTCTACGATTAACGCCAAAATCAGAAACCCCTAAATTGAAGGCTAGGGTTTCGCGTTTCCATTGTTTGACTGCGATTTTCAGGCAACTCCGGCCACTGCATGTCAGAACTGATGGTACCCACAGCTTCGTATCGTCGAGAGCTTCGATTTGACATATAATTCGATAGGGTTTTGAGAGATTTTATTTTGAGGTGAAATTTGTTTTGAAACTAGGGTTTAGAATTTATTTCTGCCATTAGAGAAAACTATGGAGGTGGAAATGAACGTACAATGTTAATTGGCCTGATAGGGTAAAGGTGGATTTTATTTATATATAATTATAAGGCCCAAATATGAGAAATACCCAATTATCTCTTTACATTGATCTCGTTCACACTTCCTCTCGTACAGTCAACCGACAAGTCGGATTGTAACGCAAATTTACATCCTACCATAATTCATCGTTCTGAATCCAATGGCGCCAGTTTCGTCGAATTCCGAGACAGTCGTCAAACAGTTAAATTTCGCAGCTAATTAAATAAATAAAATATTCAATTATTCGATTAACTGTTTAATTCAAATTAAATACTCGTTAAATTCAAATTCAAATTAAACTACACCTTAAATAAATTCTATAAATTTATTTCGTAAATTTTAAGTTCTCTGGTTTGATTATCTAGATCTTAGATTTGAGTTTCAACAAAAATTAACAACTGAGAATTTCCATTTCCAATTTACATTTGAATTCTACTTTTAAATTAACACACTCAAATAAATTTACTTATTTAAATATTAAAATTTCAAATTACAACCATCCTAAGTACAAACTAAATTAATGATCTATTTGTACTCAATTCCACCAATCATCAACATTAGAATCAACAAAATTTGATTTTCCCTAAATATATTCCAATTTATTTATTTTAAATTGAAATTTAAGTATACTGAAAATAATGGGACGTTACATTAGTCAACAACACTTAATATATATATATATATACACACACACACACATATGTATATGTATATGTATATATATAATCAATGAATTCAAGAATAAGAATTATTTAAATTTATTACCTTAAGTTAGCCTTTAAAATTATTTCTTTCCGCGTGTTGTCCTACACTCTGTCTTCCCCGTTTGCAAAGCACAACCCTCGCTTCTCCCCAGCGCACAAAGTCTTATCACAGCCATATAAGCGATGGCCGTGACTTGAAATTCCTCCCTAACAACTACCACATCGGTCACCATTTGACACTGCTACCATCGCCCTTCGCTAATCCTTCACGTCCTCAAGCTAATAGCCATCACAACGAGAACACTGTCTCCTTCCAGATCATCGCAACAATCCCCAGACCCGTTGCCAATCCTAAAAAAGAACGAATCCTTTTGAACCCGAATACCCCTAAAATTCCATCATAAGTCCTCTCCTCACCTTGATTCCAATGCTACCCTCGAATCACTCACCGACCTTTCCAAGTTCCA
Source organism: Allium sativum (assembly GCA_030737875.1). Classification (NCBI taxonomy): domain Eukaryota; kingdom Viridiplantae; phylum Streptophyta; class Magnoliopsida; order Asparagales; family Amaryllidaceae; genus Allium; species Allium sativum. Next base: position 1,567 of record JASFAX010000186.1, on the reverse strand, counting down.
CCGCACCTAAATCTAGGTCGATTGTCGAAGTCCGTATTCGAAGATGCGATCGGGTTTCCTCAAATTGATGTCATCATGAAGCTTGCTCAAAAACTAGATCAACGGACCTTTAATTGAACGATCTTGTTACGTATTTGGTTTAATATAAAATTTTGAATTGAATTTTGAAAGAGGGAACTTCGATATTTCTATAAGGAACGAAATAGAAAAGAATATAAAAGGGGTGTGGTCGCGTATATATAGACGAAGAGGGAACATAACGTACACTACCAATAAAGGTTTGGTCATCCTAAGTACATGCCAGTTTTAATTCAGTTTGATTCTTAATTTGATTTGATTTTTAATTAATATGATTTTCTTTTAAAAAGTTTTGATTTGATTTTGATGGCATTTATTATTATAATATTCTCAAAAAACTTACACCTGAAGTTTCATGTTTAAACTAACAAATACGAGTTTTGATCGTAATGAAAATCGGCACACCGCTATGGTCTGACGTTCTAGACCCAATAAAATTGGTTTCGTCGAAAACCGAGGTTGTTTGAAAATTAGTTATTTCTACTTATCAAATTAAATCGATAAAATATGATTTAAATTCAAAATAATCAAACCCATCGATAATAAATTACTATTACTGCTCTAATTCAAATAGAATTTTATATTGATCATCCGAAACGTTTCGATTCAGTTTTATCTTTGAAGTTCAATTATTTTTCATTTTCATATTATGATAATTCAATATACTAGAAATTAGATCGTATTCGATTATTAATCATTAAGTTCCATATAAAAATCTATTTATATTATCAACTCAACATTTAAAAAATATTAAATGTTCCAAATTAACTGACCAAAAATTTCGCTTGTTACATGCACTTTGGTTCTACCGTATTTATTTGTTTTGCATGAGTAGGTTATTTCTTACCTGTTCTTATGTTTTTGTAATCTCTCGGATGTATCAATAAAATTGTAGGGACACATTCAACCCCGTCGGATTTGCCAAAAAATAAAAGATAAGTCAAGTTCTAGTACTTGTAAAGCCTTATGATTTTTTAAGTATTGATTTTGATGTGAGATGAAAATCATCAGTGCTAAGCCTTGCTACAATTGACAATAATTTTGTAACGACCCGCATTCTACGCATCAAAGGATCGTAGAATATTTATTTCTTTCACATGCGAAGTCGTATGGTCATGTAACTTTGGGAGACGACTATTGGGGTCATTTCCCATGTTCATGATTTTTTCTGATTTTTAAATGACCGTTTTGCCCCTAGCTGATCTTGTTTCGGCTATAACTTTTGATTGGAAAAGATTTTTGACCTGAAACCACTTCCATTAGATCCGAATGATGGTTTATCTTTCCGTAGAGTGGTCACATTAGCCAAACAGACTCACCGTTTGGGAAATATGGCTGAAACAAGTTTCAGATGGTGAAAAACAGCTTAATTGGGCTTAACCGGGAGATTAACAGCTAGGCCCAAAGGAGAATTTCGGAATTTGGAGTATTTAAGGGCTGTTAGGGTTTAGAGAACACCCTTTTTCCCACTTTCACAGCTGCCACTTTC